>JASANG010000300.1:240000-256831 GCA_030248215.1 Enoplolaimus lenunculus | reverse complement strand
GCTTAATATAGTTCTAAACCAACTGTCATTAAAAAAATTAATAGCTCTGTTTGTTTCAAGAGTTCCTAGTGTGAGAAATTAACACTCGCTTGCAAAAAATGTTTGTAATTTATATCGTAGACGAAGCAAATTCACTTCATTATTTTGAGAGGAAAGTTAATTAACATTAACGTGTAAAATGAAAAAACTAGTGAAAAAAGTGCTCCTAATAGTCGCTTGTAAAGTTATATGTTTCTTTATCTCAACATGTAAAAGTATAAAAGTAGGGTTGAATCCTATTTTCAAGATGTCTTAAATGCAAACCAACTAAACCTACAACGTTTTTAATTTTGACACCAGTTTGCAGACTGCATTAATGAAACATATTCGCAACTTTACATGGCAGTAAGTCTTACTCGCCAATAGGCATATTTTGTCTGCGCAGGAAAACTGTGAAATAGTCCAAGGTGTGCATTTTGTCACCTACAGTTTGACCGATTCCTTGCATATATTTTTAATTTTTTTCTGAAATATAATATCAAGTTAGTATTGGAACTCACCATTACCGCTAGATTTCGAAAATTTACGCTTTAACTCGAAGAGGGTCTCACGTCGTGTACAGATTTTACGTACACATACGCGTAATAAAATGCAAACACAGCGCGCTGAAATTGGTAGAGACAGTTTTTGATCCATTGCACTTATGTATCAATGTCGTGGTATCTACTAGGAACGTTTTGCATGCCCATGGAACAACGCAACAGGCTAATTGGTAATGGGGATTAAGCTCTAAATTAGCAATCAGGGTGTAACCGGAGAGTACTAACTGGAAACAGATAGTGAACAAAATAACGAAAGCACAAAACGGTTATGCAAGGATAAAACTTAAAAAATGATGGATTTTTGTGCGCGTGTGAATATTCACGTGGCTGTCCAAAAATTTTAAGTTATTTACAACTAACAATGAGTAAAAAAGCAAAATTTAAGCAAACAAGTTGTACCTCAGCTAGAGCGGTTTACCAAAACCAAGATTGGAAGTAAGCTTTTACTGGTGAGTTCTGGATGATACAATCTGCTTTTCATTCTGCAAACTTTTGACACAAAGTTTAATGAAGTTAATATCCCTTTCTGCGAAGACAAAAATATTCTATTGGCGAGTAAGACCTACTGCCATGTAAAGTTGCGAATATGTTTCATTAATGCAGTCTGCAAACTGGTGTCAAAATTAAAAACGTTGTAGGTTTAGTTGGTTTGCATTTAAGACATCTTGAAAATAGGATTCAACCCTAGTTTTATACTTTTACATGTTGAGATAAAGAAACATATAACTTTACAAGCGACTATTAGGAGCACTTTTTTCACTAGTATCTTATGTATTTTAGGCTGTGTTCTCTGTCTAGAAATTATTGTCTATTAACATAAAAGACAATGTTTTTCTTCAACTGCATCATAATGAAACAGTTTATGCTTTTCAATTGCTTCATCGTCTATTTGGGCTAGTGCACCCATATAAACTTATTTTTAAAACAAAATTTAGATTTTTTAAGCACCGCCAAACAAACGTTTCCGACCCCTGAACGTTACCCTAAACTCATCCCTATGCCTATTAAATTGTGGGGGTAAAGCCTAAAGCCTAAGCCGAAGCCTCACTGAAACAGATCCGACTTTGAAACTCAAAATATCGCATTGCTGTCAGCGGGTCGGTAAACTTTAAATAAAAACAAATCTATTAAATAAAGCGGAACTAATTCTTAAGTTACCATGGCGGCTAACATTTGTGTGGCGAGAATTAATCGATGCCCTGGGGGGGGCGGCTACCAAAATTATCTCTGTCTGCTGTTTTAAAATGTGCAACTTAGCAACGCGAAACTTTTGCTAGCTAAGTAAGCAGCTAATTTTAAGATTGGTTGTATATAAAAGTTGTCACTGTAAACTGGTTTATTATGCAAATTGATTTTACAAAAATTACGGTATGCGATACAGGGAATTGAGGTATTTGTTGCCATTTTGGCAACATCACCGTTTTCAGACCACCTATCGGTTTGCTGGGGGTCACACCAATTGCATATGTAGGCATGGTCCATGCGAAGATCAGTGGCGGAACGTTTTTCTGCGGGACTGCTAATGAATAAAATTAAGCTTTAGATTAATTTTTTGTTTAGGCTTAGGGTTTAGGCAATAAGCTTATGTGTACGCTTTGATTTAGGCTTAGGCATAGGAATATACTTATACTGCTGAAATGAACCTGTTCAATTCATTGACCCATATGAATATAGTGTAAAAGTTTGTCTGTGAATCAATTTGTGTCGGCTAACATTTAGTTAACAGTGTTTGCCTGTATAGCGTACCCGGCCCATGTTACTTTAAGTGGCGTCCAGATTTGTGGTGGGTCCATAAAAGAGTAGGTTTAGATTCTAGATTATATTTTTTTGCTTAGGCTTAGGCTTAGTAATAAACTCATTCTTACGATTAGGCTTAGGCTTAGGAATAAACTTTATACTCTTCCGTCCCTGTTCTTTACATTGGCTACGTCGGCTAAGTTATCGCTTAACGAAATATCGGTGGCACTAAAATGCGGGATAATTTTGAGTTAATCATTGCGGCTTATGTGATCTTAAAGCTCATGAAGACCAAATCCACACCGAGTATCAACTCTGGTTTAAGGTTTAGGCGTAAGCTTAGGGGGTGTTTGGAGTTGAACGTTTTTGAAAAATTTGTATCATTCGGTGTGATCTCATTTTTTGGAATGGCCTAACTGGGTATCATTAAGATCCAAAATATGATCCGAATAATGAGGGGGAGACTGTTGTTGACTTGGCTTCTGCAGAGGGTTCCCCAATGTTATATTTGGTTACGGACTGTTATTTATTTTTAACCCGCCTTCCGCGGTCCCATGTTACTGATGTATCCGGTATTGCAACGATTCGTTGAATTTATTAACGTTTATATATTTGTGTTGTTTCAAAAGCTTGAGCGATAATGCAAAGTTATACTTAGGAATGTGTTTTCAAAACTTGTGTATGCCTTGAAGTTTCGAGCTCAACTTGATTTGGGCCTGGAGTCATTTATGCAGTGCCGGGGTAGGCCGGGTGGAGGCTTCCCTCAAATTCCAGGGTGGGGTCCCCCAAAGTTGCGAGTGAAGCTGGCGAGAAACCAGGCGCATTTTGAAACTTAAACGGTTTTTTTCAACCGGTTAGGGTGGGGGCCCCCAAATGGGGATATGGGGAATGGCTGCTCCGGTCCTGCATTTATGCACTACAATTTGAGATAATTGATATTCATGGACTCTAATTAGGGTTTACGGACTCTATCCCCTTACAGTCACATTTAGCAATACGGACTCCTATTGATTGGAACTCAAAATGGGAACCCCTCTCGTATTACCTCTCTCTTATTTGGGTGCAGTAAGAATAACTAAAAATCGCATAATCCTCTTGTGCACGTTCATCCACAATGCTGACTTAGGCATAGATAGGCAGGTTTAGACTTACCTATCGTAAACCCTAAAGCGTTTGCTCAATATTTTGCCTACACCGATGCCTAAGCCTTAAAGGTGTAACTTTAAATGTGGAAGAAGGTATACAAGAGTCACCCATCATTTAACAACGAGCATACGATTTTAAGAAAAATGACTTTGACAATTGCAAATCTGTCTGAATACAGAACTGGCTAAACCTGCATGTACTTTGATATTTTTACGTTTGAATTATTAATATTTTGTAGTGTTTTAAATTGTTTTTCCAGTTAAAATTAATGGAAAATTCGCTATTTAGGAATAAGTTTTAAATAAGCAGATGCTTGCTGAAATAGCTTCGTAGTCTGAGCTGTTTGGTTATTTCCCCGGTGGGCATAGCCGTATTGTTTTGTGAGGAGACCATCCCTTTACAGATATATTCCGCATCGTTCACAATAAAAAATTGCATTCTGCCACTGAAAACATTATATATAAGGTAGGGTTAGGTGACACGCGTCAATTTTCAAAGTTGTCTTGCGGTAACCTTACCCTAACGCAAAATTGCGTATACCCTAGCACATGTCACAGCCCTATTGTAATACGTGGAACAAAGCATTTTGTAACACGCGTTAGGGTAGGATTACGCATGACAATTTTAAAATTGAACACGTGTTAACCCTACGTTATAATGTTTTCGGTGGCAAAATGAATTTTTTTACACGCAGCTTGAACAGTGGGCAACAGTTTGTATATACCATAATACGAAATCTCAGCGCTCATATAGCTGGGTGGTGATAGTAAACGCTTTATTCTCGATGATCCGGATTGGAATCCACTTTAAAATTAGAGTCCATATTCTCAAATGTGTACTGTAGTGACCCGAATAAGGGGTGATAATAAGAGGGGTCCCCATTTTGAGAACCAATCAATGGGAGTCCATATCCCTAATATAAGAGTACGTAAGCGCATCGAGTCCCTAAACGCTAAATAGAGTCTTTAAATGTCAATTTTTCCTTATTGTAGTGCATAAATAACTCCAGGTCCAAATAAAGTTGAGTTTGAAACTTTAAAGTATACTTAAATTTTGAAAGTACGTGTATAACCTTGCATTATCGCTCAAGCTTTTGATACAACACAAATAAAGTTGAATTCAACGGATATATAATCGCAGTATCGGATATATATCAGTAATAAAGGGTGGCGCAGCCTTGGTTAAAAATATATAGTCCGCAACCGAATAACAGAGTGGTACCCTTTGAAAAGGCCAAATAAATATCAGGCCCCCTTCTTATTCACGTCACTACAGTATAGCAAATTCTCATCAGTTAGTAATAGGTTTTCAAACGCACTGTTAAAGTTATTGAACTCAAAACTGTTACAGGAGTAGAGCAAATCATTTGCAAAAAGTAATCTGAATCTTGACCTTCAACATTCACTGGTTCGAAACATACAAGAGTTAACAACAACTCGCAGTAGGTGGTGCTACACACATTTGAGAATACAGACCTATAGAAAGCAGACGAAATAAAAAAAATTGCAATGCATTAAAATATTACAATTTTTGTTTGTGGCACAGAGTATAAAATATATCGCAAGGTTCAACCCAGGATTTCTATTCCGGCCGGAAATCGTACAAAAATTCAATTCCTGTTCCTGTTTACGGCAAAATTTAGTTTGTGTTGGAAACAAATCGATAGGAATACGTTTATGCTTCATGTTACATCAACTAAATCGTCATGGGTTGTGTTATATGTGGACAATGGATAATGAGAAATTGATATAAAAGTTGCCATGGAGACATTTGTGTTTTGCTTTGTTCGTATATTCCTTAGTTACACCCTTTGAATAGCCTAAGTTTTCATTTTCTATTTCTACTCAAGGTTCTGTTTGATTAGCTGCCAAGATATTAATATAAACAACTGTAAGGCACAACAGTTCACGGTAAGATTTTAAAAAGCCGAGCGGGTAAATTATTTCTAACAAAAATTATTCATTATAATATTAATAATGGTTGAACATGGAACAACTGACTTGAGGCTACAGTGACTTGTGCGTTGAAATTTAATAAACTGGACGTTTCACAATTTTGAATCCCTCCTTTGGATCCAAGTTTAGTTTGACAAATGCTTTTGTAAGATAGTTTCCGCTGAAAGTGTATTAATGTTAATAACTTTATTTGTGGGAAAGAGTTGGTTTATGTTTTCTATGTACGTTAATATTTAGCTTTCCAACTAAATAGTAATTAATGGCTGGGTTTCCGAATCCCTATACTTAAGTACGACATTAGTACTTAAAAGTACGTGCTAAAAATTACTTAAGTATTTTGTCGTTTTTAAAACGTACTGAAGTTAAGTAAATACCTCTGAGTAAATTTGATAAATTAGAAATGTACCATTTAGGCATACTAACCTTAGTCTAATTGAAATTGTAGACGCACGGTACTGCCTTCATAATATAAACCAATGATTTTGCTCGAAATTGAAGTATTAACACATGTATTGCTGATGTCAGGCTGAGTTCTGACTTGATTCGCTTGCGACGTTCCATAGTTTCATCTCTGTAGTCAAATTACGAGCAAAATCGAATTAACGCCAAATGGCAGTCATTGTCGTAACAAGAAAGTAACAGTTTTGCGTTATATTAAGAATGCACCGTGAGTACAATTTCAATGAGACTAATGCCTGAATGATAAATTTGTAATCTATCAAATTTAGTCAGCGACTTAAGGATTTACTTAAACTTAGTACGCTTTTGAAAACGACAAAATCGTTAAGTAATTTACTTAGCGCGCACTTAAGTGCTATGTCGTACTTAAGTAAGATTTCGGAAACCCAGCCATTGATATTTACGAATTTTACTAAATTATTACAGTCATGTGATTTATGCGTAATTCAGCATACATCATGAATTTATGCGATTTGTGCCGTTTTTGCGATATATAAATAAATAAATATATATATATTATATATATAATATATAATATATATATCAAAAGGTAAGCGCCGCTTTCGCATTTTCATGAACCGGGGTTTTGATTATGCTGACCGCGGTAGCACTTCCTTCTGTGTTGTGTCACAAAGCTCCTTTAAAGCCATATACTTCTAATCCCCCCCTTCGACTAAATTTATTTTCTAACATCGCTTCACGTCCCCTCCCTTTATCTGAAGTTTTACCTCGCGCGACCCCCGTGTCGAAACATTTTGATTTCGCCGCTTTCTCGGCATTTTCGCGTAAACAATCGGCTTGTTTGTGAAAATTAAGAGCAAGAGCAATTTAGCTGCTGGAATTTGTACAGCAGGCCTTCTCTGTTAAAGCGGACGAGAATTCAAAGTCAATTAAGCTAACATTTGAAGTATAAAATGGTTTCAGTAAAATTTTTAGTTAAATTTCAAATTTAAAAGATCACATGATTGGTTAAACAATACAAAACATACCGTAAAGGTATAAAAATTGGTTTAAGTTTTACTATTTGTTCAGATGAACACCATTATATATTGATATTTACATTATAGATTTGTAGTTTTGCGCAAATACTGAAATTCTTTCTCTGAAATACCGTGTTTATTTTCGTTGAAAATTATGGGTTTTTCATGGTTTGGTCGATATATAATTTGCACCGGAAAATATTAATATGCGTAGCCTATACACCATTTAGCGTATATATACCACCGGGTGGTCTTTTCGGTTATGATCCCCAGCCCGCGTTTGCCCAAAAGTGGTCGGATTTGGAAAATTTTTGCATATTTGAGCTCTTCAGGATTTGCCCTGATTATTTTATACCTAAGTTTGAATATATGAAAAATTCGATTTTTAAGGTCTCAAGGTCCATCTTGCGAACCCAAAATTTTTGTCTATAAATTTAACAAATCATATACCATTTGTTGCAGATTGCGGAGGTGAGTCCAAGGGTGTTAAATTTTTTGCAATCATTTGACAATAACTCGTTAATCAATCGTCTGATTACAAAAAATTTAACACCATTGGACTCAGCTCTGCAAGCTGCATCGAATGATTTGTAACTTGTCAAACTTTTTGACAAAAATTTTTTATGGGTTGAAACTGTAATGTGACTATTTTGTCGTCGGCAAAACCTGTTGGACTTAAGCATATAATATTAAAATACCACGTGTAGTACATCGATTTAAAATGTTCCAAACAAAAATTCCCGATTTTACATTTTTTATTATGAGTACCATCAGTTCGATTACTGCAAAACATATTAACTAAATCTATATAATTATAGCTGGAATGTCCCACATTTGTATTTTGGGCAACTTTCTAGCAGTATTACTTTGTTTATATTTTCTTAGAACACAAACGTGATTGTCCTGTGAAAAGAAAACTTGCATGCAGATTGTTGTGCATTCGTGGACCTTTGCGCATTACAGAAAGCCGGCTGACTAGTTTAAATTAAAGTCAATAGCTGCCGCTGCGTAGCGAGAGGGGAACGAAGCGTTTGCTCTTTCTTCAAATTTTTCCATGCAAATATATTTTAGTAAAATTAGCAAGAAATGAATGTAAAATTTTAAGAAATTATGATGGTGTTTACTTGTGTATATATAATTTTGAGGCTATGAGACTATTTGTAGTCATGCATTGCAGGTCCAATGTTACTTTTAGGGCCGTAACCGTAGATTAAGCGTATATATTCCTAAGCCTAAGCCTATGCCACAGCGTTGCAAAAGCGTATTCTTTAGCCTAAGGCTAAGCCTAAGGAAAAAATGAAGTCTAGAGTGTAAGCCTACTCTTTTACAGACCTACCACAAACCTGGACGGCCTTAAAAGTAACATGGGCCCATTGCGCACTGATTTGTGATGCATTTTAGATGCAATCAAATTAAGCAAGTTAAAGACCGCAACAAACCAAATGCATACTGCAATATTTTGCAATTACGGATCAAAGAAAGTAGAATTGTAACTAAAACTTCGCGAGCCAGACAGCCAGACGCCGCTATTTTTATATACAATTTCTGTTTTAAAACTTGAAATCTTATATGGGACTGGTGAGAAAAATAAATCCAAACAAACCCGACATCTGTCCTCGATAAAAAGTATATCAATATAATTAAAGCTGGAATGCACCACATATATACATACGTATTTTAGACAAGTTTCCAGCATTACTTTGCGTACAAGAAATTCGTAGAACATAAACGGGATTGTTCTATAATTAGAAAATTTGCATACACATTTTTAGGCATTTCGCTACGACTTTTGCGTAAAGTTGGACGACTAAGCCGCGTGCAGCAAGCACACACAACCTATATATGCAATTGTTGCTGGCTTGGTTGAAATTTACTACTCGAATCTCGTTTATTTCGTCGCCGCGTGTACTTTTAGTACAAATGTTAAAATGATAGCAGCTTATAAATTGTGAATTTAACAAATTTTCTGCAATGTTTATCAAAAGTTTTACGCTTATAAGCGTTTTTTAAGAACCTTCATATTTCAAACTTCAAAATTCGTTCAAAAATATACTAAGGAACCTAATACTGCATTCAAGAATTTGTACAAAATACCAAAAAATGCACTATTAAAATTGCCGAAACCTCTCGAAAACATTCTACAGGGTAACGCAAATCGATTTGCTGCCTGAGTCAAATGCAGGTCATTGGTTGTACCATGATACATGGAACGACAACTCGCTATTTTGTATGTAAAACAACGAAACATCGGAGGGATGTGTTTGTCGTTTGTTACAAAAATTCCACACGAATACAAAAATCCCAAATTTTTACCGGCGTTTTGAAATTTTTTCCAGGATTTTCTTACCCAGCCTGTGTTTACCTTGCGGTTACCTGCGGGTCGCGTGCATCTCTGTGTGTCGGACCACGGTAGTTACCTGCATACATTTTGCGCCCGACTATGCGGAATGACATTTGTTAAAATTAGTTTTTGCGTTGGTCAGAACGTCAAAACTGATTTATAACAAATGTCATTTTTTAAATATTCGAAACAAGAACAAACCGGGTATTTTCACATATGTTTCGTTTTGAAATTTTTAAACCTGTTTAATAGATGTGATACTCAAACTTTATTACCAGTTTGTACGTCAAACTAAAACACTTTGACATCGATCAGCCCCAGCTTGAAATTATTTTTCAAACAACAAAATACTTTTCCCAATTTCAACAAAAAATCGTTTGAATTTTTATGCTTTACATTGGCAGTTTGACAAATGGCTGTATTTGGTTTATTTACCGTTTTGCTACGCAAGCGATTCATTTTTATATGCCGTTTGTAAACGTGAAAAGCGTTTAAAATAGCGGTTTATTTTTGACACAAGTACGCCAAAGCGGTGCTTTCATATTTTACATTTTTCTACAATAGCCACTGTATTGCAAGAAAGTATTGTTTAAAGTTGTATATTTCTTACTTTGCGATTTTCTATGAATTATTTGAATATTTTAACCAGATTAAATGAAAAGTCAAAATTTGACGTGTACTATAGTATAAAATTATTGACTACTCATTAAAGATATGCTTAAAATTTAGTTAAACAGTTGCCGAATTTAAGTGTCGGTTTGACTATGGTGCTTGGCAAAGTTTTACTTAATTTTACACAAACACGAATGTCTTAGTTACCCTTTAATCAGCAAATGACAGCAGCAGTGTTACTTATTTACATTATCTCAGCAAAGATTTACTCAATATTTAGGACACTTATACTTTAAAAAAAGTTGGTGAACTATACCTAAAGTTCTTTAAGTAGAGCGATTTTACAGAGTAGACTTGTGTGTGATCGATCTACACAGCGGCGGATCCAGAACTTTTCGACGGCGGACGGGATGGCAAAAGTTGTGAAACGCACTTTTTACTGTATGCTAGTTCCAGCTATGTGTTTGTCAATTTTGTGTTCGGAAAAATTGTAGTGTAAGGATGTGTACGTTACCATTTTAGCACAAACATTGTTTTGGGGGCTCACCCCCCCAAAAAATCATTTCGGCCCCCTAAAATTTTTTAACCTTCCTGGTAATGCGTTGAAAACCCTTGAATGCCCATCCTGAATAATTATTAGCCCCCTAGCAACATGAGCTGGCTACGGCCCTGACTGAAGACAATATTTACCATATATCTGTGGTTTGTCACTGTTTCAAAAATATCAAATACGTTTGTGTCTTGAAAAAAGTGTTTATATTGACGGCGAACAATAGCGTTTTGACAAAATGCTTTAAAATGTGCTTACTAAATTGTGCTCTGCTATGCCGGCCCTTCGTTTTAGCTTTCGCTCTAAAACAGGCACAGCGTTGCTTTATAACAGACGCTGCTTGTAACCTGAAAACCGTTTAAAATTGTGTTTAGTTTATGTTATTTTCGAGTTCTAAAGCTTCCTACTGTTATACGTATTCTTTCCACAATAACACACCGCATTAGACACGCAGGTAAGCTGTGAAATAGGCGAGTTGCAAAAATTTCAGAAAGGCATGCACAGCAAAAAAAATTGTGAGTCAAATTGACTCTCTCCGAAATAGGCTCTACGGGACTACACAAACTGAGTCAAATTCGACTCCGCCAGAGTCAAACGTGCGACTCAGTGAGTCAAATTTGACTCGGGCGGAGTCGAATTTAACTCATTTTGTGTAGTCCCATAGAGCCTATTTCGGACAGAGTCAATTTGACTCACCATTTTTTGCAGTGTGTGAGAATTTCATATGATTTTTGTGTCTGCAAACATTAATAAGACTTCAAAATATGTATTTGGTAGGAAGTGGTTAGATATAGACTGGTATCACGACAACTCGTCGACCGACAACTTGTAATCTGAAAATTCATCGACTCGACAATTCGTCGCCCATCATAATTCGACATTTAAGCATAGGCTTAAGGATACTGTTACGGTTATGCGTAAGATTTTTTCATAGGTTTCTGGACACTGTTTTTAGGCGACACGTTGTCACACTGTAAATTTCAATGTATTGATCAATCAACTCAGCTAGAAAGTTAGTTATTCATGAGTTAATAACCGTTAACATTATTAACTCACTCTGAATTGAGTTGATTATCAGTCTGAGTTCAGTTTATTCCGGGTAAGTTGAATAATTGAGTCACAGTGAGTTTTATTAACTCAGAATTGTAAAAGTTCTGAAAGTCCTAACTCAGACTGAGTGATTCAACTCATTCTGAGTTAAAATCAACTCACTGAGTTTTACAGTGCATGCGACAAATTGTCGTAGATTCATATACAATGATCAGGCAAAACCGACAATTGGAAAAACTGCCCTGAAAATTCATTGCCGCCTGCCAAAGTATAACTTTTCTGCGTTCAACCTATGGTTGCAAGCTATGTGGAACCCCTGTCTTACTGTGTTGTTTGCAGTACCCAGCAACGAGAAGTGCACTTTGCATGGTACAGTGTATGTGCTGTGTTTGCAATTTGTGCAGCGCACACAATTGTGCTCAAATGCCATTAATATTAATTGGCTGGGTTTCCGAAATTTTACTTATTTATTTTTTGAAGTTAACTTAACTTTTTAACAAAATCAAATAAACGCCAAATGTGAGCCATGGTGATAACCAGAAAGTACTGCTTTTGGCTTATATTAAGGTGGCCTTATAACTCTGTTTCATTTAGACAAAGGTTACTATGCTTCAACTGTATATTCTTGAATATACCATATTTGGTCAGCGAGTTAAGTGCACGACTGACACTGAGCGACTCGGATGAGTCGAATTGATCCTGGCGGTGTCGAAATTGACTCAGTTTGTGTGGTCCGAAAAAGCCTATTTCGAAAAGAGTCAATTTGGCTCACCATTTTTTTGCAGTAAGCACTAAGTCCTACCTAGTGTTTTAGATACCCAGCCATTAAGTATCATCATTTTAAAGCATAAAAATTCAAGTTTGACCGTAAATTTGCTCGGCCAATGAGACGTCGCAGTACCCGAGCATTGTCGCAATACTCATCTCATCGCGTTAACAATTCATTTACCGCAAACGAACAATGTTCAAATGACTTTCAACTGTCATCAGAATTTAATTCACAACACAGTTCAAACTCGGATTCAACACAACATTCAAACTATCGTCAGTATCATTGTAACATCCGCAATTATGGTTCAAATTTCACAAGCGGCCAGTCCAAGTGGACAAATACGACAAATTCTCAGTGTGTTTCGACGTGGAGTCGACTGTCAAATGTTGCAGTTTCAACGGAACGTGACCGACTCAGCAGTGCGTCACAGTTTTCAAATGGACGATTGAATTACGCAAATCACTGGACAGAGTCGTCAAATGAGTCATATTTTACAAATGTGACGGATGAGTCATATTTTACAAATGTGACGGATGAGTCATATTTTACAAATGTGACGGATGAGCCATATTTTACAAATGTAACGGATGAACCATATTTTACAAATGTGACGAATGAGTCATATTTTACAAATGTGACGAATGAGTCATATTTTACAAATGTGACGAATGAGTCATATTATTTCACATCTGAGTTAAATTCGTCGAATTTGCCAAATTACATAAATACGTCAAATGTGACAAACAAGAGACGTGGACCAAAGTTGCTGCCAAATAGGTCACGTTTGACAAATGCGTTCAATTCGACAAATGCGGCAAGTTCGTCAACTGCGTCATATTTTCCTGAATGGAGACGGAGTCCAATTTTGTCAAAACAAACGCCATGTTTGACAAACTTGTCACATTTGTCAAATTTCACAAATTTGGCAGTTGCGTCGACAAATGTGTCAGATGCATCGAATGAGTCCAATTTATACGATTCGCACGCGTCAAATGTGTCAAATTGGAGACGTGGACCAAAGTGGCCAAACCAGGCATATTTTAAAAATGTGCCAAATTTCACGAATGCCTTTTATTCAAATAAGTCAAAATTGTCAAAATTGCCAAATGTGTCAAATTTGTTAAAATTTCCAAATGCGTCAAATTTGGCAAAATTCCCAAATGCGTCAAATTTGGCAAAATTCCCAAATGCGTCAAATTTGGCAAAATCGTCAAATGCGTTAAATTTGGCCAAATTCCCAAATGCGTCAAATTTGGCCAAATTTCCAAATGCGTCAAATTTGACAAAATTCCCAAATGCGTCAAATTTGTCAAAATTCCCAAATGCGTCAAATTTGGCAAAATTCCCAAATGCGTCAAATTTGGCAAAATTCCCAAATGCGTCAAATTTGGCAAAATTCTCAAATTCACCAAATCGATCCAATTTGTCAAATGTTTCAAATGTCACAACTTCATGCGCATCAAATATCGCAACTGCATCAATTGTGTCAAATGTATCAAAAGTCAGCAATCGACCAATTCCGGCCAAATTGTCAAATTTATTTTCAAACTGGACGACGGACGCCAGCGAGCACCGAACGACAAATCACACAACGCCACGGTGGAACAGTGATTCGTATCGTAACCGCAGAATTCAGTCGCAGAACTGTGAACGAACACAACAGCGCCACAACGACGATAAGATGAAAAGAAGACAAAATTCTCGTTTGAAATGTCGAATCGAGTGGACAAAAGACATTCAACAACATTATGGCGGACGACAAAGTGGAAGCGAGACAAAAAAATCGAAACGATCTGTAATTGCAGAAACGGCAGAAGCAGCAACACTAGCAACAGAGATACCAGCAACAACAAAAACAAGTCTAACGACAAAAACACCTCCACGTGGCTCATGTTTCCCCGCTGTGTACTGGAAGCCATCAAAACGTCAAATTGACCAGCAAGAACATAAATTGACGGCCACAGAGTCAACAACAATGTCAACAACAACTGGAGCAACAACAGCAATAATAGAAATAACAACTAAAATACCAACATCACTACCACTACCAACGATTATATCGCAGTCAGCAAATCCGACATCACTGAAAGCTATACAGTTAACACAAGAGTCAGTCACTATAGTTGAAGATAAAATAGGTACAACTTCAAAAGTTTCCGTCACAGGCCCATGTAAAGATCACGGACGGAACGTTTTTTGTTAGACTAGAATAGAGTAAGCTTAAGCTTTAGACCAATTTTTTGTCTGACCTAGGCTTAGGCTTAGGTTTAGGCTTAGGAATAAACTCATACTTATGCTTAGGCTTAGGTTTAGGCTTTAAGGCTTAGGCTTAAGAATATGCTATAACACTGTTCCGCCCCTGTTTTTTACATTCGCCCCGTCAAATATACAATTATGAGTTTAAAAGTTGAATACAGATACCGCCGACCCTCGGCAACTTATGATGGTGAACTTTTAAGCTGCGTAAGAAAGAAACACACACCCGTCCTCAGGGGGTACACTCAAGGTCAGCACATACAGGGATTCCGTATCCATAAGCTTAGACGCGCACACGAATAGGTCAGACCGGAACCTCACAAATGCCAAGGTTGATTGCCCACGCCAGTCTATACCGGGATCAATTGAAACCGACATATTCACTTGATGAAGACAGAGGTCACAGTGTCGGTTGACCAACTGTCCCCAACAAATGGAGCACACGAATGTAGCTGCATCCCGTTTGTGTACGCTTATGGATTGGCCAGACACGCCTAAATCGTATTATAAGCTGGCGATAATTTATAGGCTCAGTCGAGCAGGCTGAGAAACTGCAATTGCCTTGGCATCCAGCATTTGATACTTAGAGCACAGTACCTCCCTGGAGCAAAATCAAATAAGTACACGTCTGGGAAATTATTGCGGCGTACAGAATCGGCGAAGACCGGGCCGCCTTCTATAAGGATTACCATCTGTGGTAAAATCATCATTGCAAGTTGAAGCTAAGCATCAGCTGGACCGAAATTAAGATGGGCCGTTGGTCCGGAACACCTGTAAAACAGCTATAAGATGTAAATATCAAGGTAAGTTTCGATCGCTCACGGGCGGGAGGCGGTTACAATGACCATTATGCTATAGGAGCTTGACGCTCGAACCCGAGGAGGCTGTCACGTATTGTGGAGATTTTGGACTGCGCATATATGTTTGAATTGTTAAACACTGCTCACAGTGTCTGTACTGCTCGTATACCATTTGTATTTAGCTGCTTACAGTATACTCTATGAGTGAAGGGGTTAAACCGGAAGACGACACTCACAGATGTGTGTTGGTTCGAACTCACAAAACCGGCGGGGCACCTGTTTGAAAACTATCATTGAACAATCGATTCACAGCTATCTACATAATATTTTACTGTATACAGACACGACGACCCTGGAAGACCCCAAATCCGTTACTATCCTTTGTTTAAATTCATACGTTCAATGGCTCATGTTACTTTTAGGGCCGTCCCGGTTTCTGGTGGGTCTGTAAAACAATGACGCTTACATTCTAGGTTACATTTTTTGCTTAGGCTTTAGGCCTACGAGAAATACTTATTTTTTAGGATATGAACAATCTATAGCAACACCAATCGCTCCAACAACGCAAACTGCAATGCCGTCGGCAACTTTATCTACAATTTTAGCAAAAACACAACACCTACCGTGTTCGCCGCTGCCCCGACCACCACAGCATACATCATCATCAACACCAACACCAACAGCAACAACGACGACGATAAAGACAACAACAACAACAACAACAACAACCACAACAACAGCAACAATAGCAACAACACCAACACCACCACCACCACCACCAACAACAACAACAACAACAGCAGCAACACCTAAAGCAACAACAATATTAAGCACAATGCCAGTAGCGATAACAACAGAAGTTGCATTCAAAGCCATGCAATCTATAACTACGCCGTCAATTGCGATGCAGGTTGCAACCAAATCAAGTGCAACTAACGCAAGAACAAGAAGGAGAACACAAACGAAAACAACAAAAACAACACCACCACCACCAACAACAGCAACAACATCAACAACAGTGGTATCCTTAGCAACAAAAGGTTCAAAATCAACAGCACCTTCACTTAAAGCAACAACTACGCCACGAACAACAACACCACCACTAACAACGACAACAACAACAACACCAACAACATCAACAACAACAACAACGTCAACAACTACAACAACAACAACAACAACACCACCACCACCACCACCACCACCAACAACAACAACAACAACAACAACAACAACAACAACAACAACAACAACAACAACAACAACAACAACAACAGTGGTATCCTTAGCAATAAAAGGTTCAAAATCAACTGCACCTTCACATACAGTAACAACTACGCTGCGAAAAACAACACCACCACTAACAACGACAACAACAACGCCAACAACATCATCATCATCATCAACAACAACAACACCAACAACAACAACAACAACAACAAAAACAACAACAACAACAACAACATCATCAACAACAAAAACAACAAAAAAACAAAGAAATACACCAGAAATACCAATATCTCCAGTAATACCTTGTGCAACACAAAATCTCTCGCAGTCTATCGATCGCTTATCAGTAAGTTTGTGTAAAG
>JASANG010000300.1:137500-237500 GCA_030248215.1 Enoplolaimus lenunculus | reverse complement strand
CCTACTATCAGTATTATTATTATTTCTCAGGGTTATTTTTGCGTTCCAATTTGAAGCCAATAATCAAAAGTTTGGCTTTAGGTTGTTCTTAATTAATACTTTTCATCAACTTTGTTATTATAATTCATTTCTACGCTGTACTTTATAATTGATATCAGAGAAACAAACCAGCATTATTATTATTATTATTATTATTATTTAGAAGCATCGGATTTTAGAACTCGAAAATTAATTTTAAAATTCTCTAAACTTAAACTCACAAGTGCTCATTAGCAATTAAAAGCTGAATTCAGTTAATCTTTACATTTAAAAAAATAACAGTAGAAATTACAATGTTTACTTGTTGTAGGGAAAGCAAATATTATTAAGGCGCCACAGTTGTTGACAGCTGGTACTTTTTAGGTTTTAAGTATATTGCTGTAAATTTCAGTGAGTTAATTTTTAACTCAGAATGAGTTGAATCCGATCAGAAGTCGGAGCTCTGAATTAGGTCTTTCAGAACTCAGAATTGTGAATTGATTGAACTCATTCTGAGTAAATTAATTAACTACGCCAGAATTAAATCAACTCAGAGTGAGTTTATGTTTACTGTTAACTCAGAAATAGCCAGAAATGACCAATTTTTTCTCTTAGCTGATTAATCAACTCAGTGGAGCTTTACAGTGTTAGAAAATTCCGCATACAATAATTTAGCAGGAAACAAAGGGTTTCAACGAAGTGTCCCCTCGATTTTGCATCATCTGATGCTACACCACTGTACTTCAGTTTAGATATAGTAAATAATGGTGCAAAGAGCATCCACCGTAGATGAGTATGATAAGCCAATAACGGAACGCGCGTTGGGTACATTCTTTTCTACACAGGAAGTATAAAGTTGCATAACTCATGTCAAATATAACAAACTATCCACTATTTGTATACGTTCAATTGCCAGAGACAGCTTTAGATTTTCATATTTGCACATGATCAACTGTAAGTTGGGGCTTCTACCAAGAATTAGCCCATTACTTACAGCACAACCACGAATTTGATACTGATTAAATTTCTCCAGCTTTAGCTAATTTTTCTGGCTTAAAGGTACGCAAGTTTTCACAGTGCGTATTTTTAACCCTTTCTCACATGAATATTTTCTATTCCGCTGAGACTTACTTTTATGCTGGGATTCGAACTCCAGTGACTGGAGTGGGAGGCGTATACCATCACCACTCAGCTATAGGAGCTTGACGTTCGAGCCCGAGGGGGCTCTCACGTCTTGTGGTGATTTAGTACTATGTATGCGTGTTGCAGTTGTTAAACACGGTGCGATATATACTATTTAACGTATATACACTGCGATGAGTTGCCTACAGGCACCTCAATGTGTGAAGGGGTTGAAAACACACTTAAAGGAATTAAAACGGTTATCGTTACAACACGTCTTCCATCGGGAACGTGTTTCCCTTAGGCGATTTGCTAGATTTTGTAAATACATTTTGGTGATTGGATTAGAGTTGGACGTGCCAAGATTAATAGGATTTTACGCCAATAGTGATCGTCTTTGGTTAAGCTGCACGTATGGTGATTTGACAATATCTTGATGCCATACACAATTTTGATTAGTTGGTCTAAAAATACTCAATGTCTGGCATTTCTATGTTAACGTAGTAACCAATCAAAATGTGTGACGACTTGATCAGAGACAATTTCTATAAGTTTATTAAAAAATTCGTTTGATTTTGAAACATTCGCATACTTCAACGTTTTGTAAAACTTGCACGATCATTCCATTGCCAAATTTGAATTTTTGGACAATTTTCAATATTTACAAGTACCAAGCGGTTAGGTTTTCGAACCCATGCTTTGAAACATTGGCCAATGTTAAAAACATGAGCGGAACAGTATTATAAGCATATTCCTAAGCCTAAGCCTAAGCCAAGCAAAAAAATTAGTCTAAAGCTCAAGCGTACTCTTTTCTAGTCCTACCGAAAAGCGTTCCGCCCCTGTTCGTTACATGGGCCGAAACATGTTTACTGAATATCAAACGAAACACAAATGATTTGACATACGAGGAAGGAAAGGTAATGACGCCTTAAATCCACTGTGTTTCACTATTGTTTAAAGGCTTCCGGGGTCTTTGAATGCGTCATATTGACCCCCAGGTATATTAACAAACACGGAAGTGAAATCAATGCGTTCCAAAAATTAAATAATTCAAAGATCAAATTATAACAATCAAATCGTTATCGAAAACACGTCAGACAGCAAGCGGATTTCGGCGAATTGCAAATCACAAAGACTGCTGTAGTAAACAGTGCTTCGCAGGTTTAAATATTTTAACAGGATTTATGAATATTTACACACAACCTCAACACGACCATTTCTCGACTAATTTTAATTTTAATAACTTTGGCTAAAATCTCTCTTCAATACAAAGCCGCGCTGATTTGTATGCTAATTAAAGTTTCACAAGTTTACTCGGTTGATTTTGTGTTTTTCAAATTTTATTTTTGATGATAGGTTATATTTATGTGATGTTGAAAGTTATTAACTCTTGCTAATTCCACTGCACTAGCTATGTGATTATATTTTTCAAAATTGAACTGAGGTACGCTTTATTAGCTGTACTAGCACCAGCTCAGGAACGATGTCAAAAGTGAGGGAAGTTTTAATTTGAATTACCGGATGGGTATCAAAATGTCCCAACCAATGTATGCTTAGGGCGGTGGAATAGGGATTTTCCAGCGTAGAATCTTAGGGTGAGCGCAGGCTCATAGGCAAGGCGGGGGACAGGGGGGCTCAGTCACCCTGGAAGATTTTTACCCCCCCTTAGAAAATCTTCAACCTTGCTTGTAACTCATTGACCAGCATTTTTAGCCTCCTCTGGTAAGGTGAGCTGGCTACGGGCTTGGGTGAGTGATCCCATCGTTTTACCTCTGAGCTAACTTCAGCGCCGCAATCCCAACTTTGCTATATAATCAGTTCGTTTAGCATTGGTTTGGAGTGAACGGTAAGCATTAGTTTTCAAAACGTTAAATGTTAATATATTTAACATTTTCGATGACCTATAATCCTGTGAGATTTGCGGTTTCAACTCAGTATTTTTTGAGTTTTTTGCTTTAAAATAAAGTCAGTCGTTTGCTTCCTGCTTAAAGAGTAACTGAGACTGCGTTCGTTGGATATCGCTAAAAACGGGCAAAATTCGAATTTAACCGATGGAAACGAGGTATCGGAACCGGAGTAAATTGACAAATTCAAGCGTCGAACCTTGCGGAGGTATGTCTATTCGCGTAGGTTGGTCATTCTGACAACGTTGGGTGTGCTCCTCTGATGCTGTTCACTATAGCATGGTATCAAGCACTTGTGACGAAAGCGTTTCTTATTATTGCGCTTACCCTGATCGTACAATAGAGCGGCGAGACTGCGAACCAAGCAATAATGATTTACTACCGTCATGCACTCTGCATTTAAGCAAGAATGGCTCATGACAAGGGTGTGGAAGTGGTTGTGTCCAGCATGGTACAAAATGTACCACCGGGTGTTGCGGTTTTGGCCGACCCCCCTTGTTTAGGGAGGGTCGCTATTGCATGAATACCTCTAAATTTAACTATAAGGGGTCCATGTTTGACGCCGCATACATAAAGTGTCATGGTTCGTACCGGTTGTACCCCCTCTAACTGAAGCGGGGGTAAGCCAAAAACGCAACGCGTGCCGGGTACATTCTTTTCTACACAGAATGTACCCAGTTGCATACTCTTGTAAAAATAGAGTCATTATCGACTCTTGATTTAACTAATAATTCGAAAAGCTTAATTTAATGCATATACGCTGTTGTTTGGATCTATCGTAATTTGAGAAATTTCGCATGGTAACTGGGGGTCCATGTAAAGATCAAGGGCGGAACGTTTTTCTGTGGGACTAGAAACGAGTAAGCTTAAGCTTTAGACTAATTTTTTTGCTTGGCATAGGCTTAAGCTTGGGCTTAGGCTTAGGAATATGATTATAATACTGTTACGCGCCTGTTCTTTACATTGGACGTAACTGGTTACTATAGCAGCGTTTTAATTAAGCATTCGGCCTCCTGCCAAACAGCGTTCTGAAGTTATAGTTTTGGCAAAATTTAGTGAAACAAAAATTTTCCAAATTTTCAAAAAAATGTACACTTATTTAAGTTTATTTTGGGACAAATTCTAAACTCGTTTAATTCTCAAGAGCATGCGAACCGCATACCAATTCCCATTACACTTATATTCTAATGAGTTGATTTAATCAACTCAGATGGTGAGTTAGTCCATTCTGAATTAGTAACAGCAAGCACTAAACTCACTCTCAGTTGGTTTGATTCTGACTCTGGAGTTGAGATAAAGTCCAGGTGAGCTGATAAATTAACTCAGAATGTGTTGAATTAATTCAAATATCTGAGTCCTGACAATCGTAATTCTGAGCTTAACATTCTGAGTAAATTCAACTCATTCTGAGTTAAAATCAACTCACTGGAATTTACAGTGACGTACAAGCAACGCGACTGGTGCAAGCACACTTTTGTCTAGAAATCGATGTTTCGGTGGCACAAAATGAACCAGCGCGGCGGGAGGCTGCATTTTGTTCCTTCCCGACAGTGGTCAGCATGGAGGGGGTTCGGTTTTACATTCAATACGAGTTTAAGGATTTCGCTATTTTTAAAATATAACTGCAGCATAACAAAAAGTACACTTTCCTACAAAGAATGTACCCAGTTGCATACTCTTGTGTAAATGAGTCATTATGGACTAATTGTGCTATCATTGTAGCCATATTGGTCAGTTATATATTATAACATGGAAACGAAAACGGGCACCGATTTTTACCGAAAACGGAAACGAATATGTTCGGTTGCCCCCCCTCCTTATCTTTGTTTCCGCCATTCGTTTCCGTACAGTTTGTGTTTCTACTATTCTGATCACTATTCAGGCTTGTAGCCAGCTCACCTTACTAGGGGGGCTAAAATTTGTTTCAGAAGGGGCATTTAAGGGTTTGATTACCTGCAAGCAAGGTTGAAAATTTTCTAGGGGGGAACTAAATATTTCCAGGAGGCGTTGAGTCCCCCTCCCTAGTTCCTCTTGGTACGGACTCGTCACTATCCGTTTCCAGTATATTTTCTTGCTGTTCACACCCCAATTATAACCAGTTGTAATAATATTTACGAATGTATTTTTACCCGATTTAGGTTCAGAAAATGAATTCAAACAAATTTTTGAGGATACAACGCAAATTACTGCTACAACCGAAGCCAGCCATCATTCCATATTCTGGCATCGCGTAGCAGAAGTTATAATATCCGACAATTTTGTAACATTTTTTCACTCTTTGTCTGACGTTTGGTAAACCTAAAGCTCAGAGCTGAGCGTATTAAGCATAAAAATAACGCACTACTTTTCGACTATTTTAATGTCGTAGGGCGCCGTTCAGTGCCGCTTCGGCGTCGTCCGGCGTCGATGCACATCATTCCGCAAAGGACGCATATCGCCGCAAGGCAGAGTGTATTAATTTGTAAACAAAATTTTTTAGACTTGCGGCGCTGGACGGCTCCGCGCGACAACTATAGTGCCATCTCGAGCGTTTCTGGTAATGCGAAATCACAATCGTTAATACCAATTTTTCCAATGTCTTTAGCTAACCTAAACCTGAACTTATGCTTAAAATTATAACACGAACGCTTGCAGACAACTCAGAATCTGTATTGTACTTGAAATTTGAATTCAAGATTTGACAATTATGCTCGAGGCTAACGCTAAAACTAACCTCAAGGCCTACCAATGATAGCAATGAGCAAACAAGTGCGTGGTTACTCTCACATCTAAATTGTTAAAGCTGGAATGCCGCAGATACGTATTTTGGCTACTGTTTTTTGAGATCAGTAGTACACTGTAAATTCAAATAAGTTGATTAATCAATTCAACTAGCGAGTTGGTTATTTCTGAATTAATATCAGTAATCATTAACTCACTCTGAGTTGATTTGATTTTCAAGCTGAGCTAAATTGACTCTGGGCGGGTTGGTTAATTAACTCAGAACGAATTTAATCAACTCAAAATTCTGAGTTCTGATAGTCCTAACTCAGACTGAGTGATTCAACTCATTCTGAGTTAAAATCAACTCACTGAAATTTACAGTGTAGGTAGTTTTTGAAATTTACGTATGATTGTTCTACAAAAACATTTGTGCATACAGGTGCGTAGTCCAATTTTGTAAGCGTAAAAACCTGGTTTCTTTAAGAAATGCATTTAAGTTGTGCTTATAGCTTAAGATTGCATACGTGATGTGAATGGTATTTGTTTGAAATCCCAGTACTTTAGGAAAGTTACACGTATGTGCAACTACGGCAACCAGTGAAAGTTAAATCTAAAACGATTTAGCTACAATGCAGTTACTAAGTTTGACCCATGTAAAGATCAGGGGCGGAACGTATTTCTGTACGACTGCAATAGAGTAAGCTTAAGCTTTAGACTATTTTTTGCTTGGCTTAGGCTTAGGCTGAGGCTGAGGAATAAACTCATTCTTACGCGTAGGATTAGGCTTAGGCTTAGGAATAAGCTTATAATACTGTTCCGCCGCTGTTCTTTACATTGGCCCTAAGTTTTGATCTAAAGTATACTGAATAGTTTTATTGCTGTTACTTAATTCTGTGCTTTTTAGTTTTTTTAGATTCTGGAAAATTTAATATCAATGCAATGATCAGTAATAAATCCGACAATGAACAATATCATCGGTACATAATCGAAAATCGAGGAAATGATGATACGTCTTCAATATCTAAGAATCAACCAACCAATACAAATCCAAGAACGCTAAGAATCAACAAATTTAACCAATTAAATTCGAGTGTAAATATTGCCGAATGCTCAGTTGCCGAGATTGCGAGCTACCAAAACCCTATTCATGATACTCGATTTTCAGAAACAGGAGTTTCCAACAGCCTAATTACTCCAGATGTCTCCCTCAATCGATCCAGTGACACAATGTACTTGCCTCCTGTTCCTCAAAACACTACGCTGGAAATTCGATTCGATTACGTACACGCAAAGCGCTCAGCAACGGCGCCTCCTGCTTTACCATTAGTGCTACATCAGCAACCGATAACATTACAGGAGTGCGTCGAAAAATCACAGTTACAGGAGTGCATCGATGGATTAAAATTGCAAGATTCGATCGACCAATCAAAATTACAAGAACGCACTGATCAATCGAAAGTGATGTATTCTCGTCATCAGCGGTCTGCATCCGTGTTGCCAGATTTCGATTGGTCGAATTGTTTTAACTCTTGTGGCCAACAATCGTGTTCTTCTCGGGCAGATGTTTTGCCCAATCAAGAGTCGATTGCTGCTAAAGTGACGTCTCAAACGACTGATATGAGCAGCAATGTGCAAACTCAAGATATTCAACTGAAATCACGTACTCCAAGCGAGTCAACACTTTCAGTTGATACTCAGTTGCTCAACACTGTTCACCAGCTCAACTTGTTGCCGTCAATATCGCCACAGAAGTCGCCACTGGATTCAGATCAGTCGCCCGAGTTTCCTGGTTACAAACCAGCAAACAATATTAATCTTCACCACCCCGGCCAACAAATCACAGTTTCTAACGCAAATATTTATCAAAATCAGGTATAATTTTTGTTTTGTTTGAATTTTTTGTTCATGTTACTTTTAGGGCCATCCCAGTTGCCATACTGTAACTTCTAGCGAGTTGATTTGAACTCAGACTCAGTTGAATCACTTTAGTTTGAGTTAGGACCATCAGAACTCATAATTCTGAGTTGATACTTACAACTCATTTCGATTTACTTTAATCAAGTTTCATGCAATCAATTCAACTCAGAGTGAGCATTAACTCAACTCAGAATAAGTTAAATTTTAATTGTTATTAACTCAGAACTAACTAAACTTTTCGTATGCATTGATTAAATTAACTCATTGGAATTGACAGTGCGATGGGGCTGTAAAAGAGTGTAGGCTTCAACTTTAGACTACATTTTTGCTTAAGCTTAGGTGCACGTTTACACTTTTTTCAACGCTTAGGCTTAGTCTTTCGGATATGTTCAATCTGCTGTTTACGGCCATAATATCAACTTCACGTATTCGTTTTTAGTACACAGTAAATTCCAATCAGTTGATTAATCAACTCAGACGCAGAATTGGTTGTTTCTGGATATTTCTGAGTTAATAACAGTAAACATTATTAACCCACTCTGAGCTGCTTTTACTCTGGGTTAGTTGATTAGTTAACTCAGAATGAGTTCAATCAATTCAAAATTCTGAATTCCGAAAGGCCTAATTGAGAACACAAACCTTTGAATGGACTCAACTCATTCTGAGCTAAAATCAACTCACTCAAATTTACAGTCTACAGAAATCACAAAAAATTTACAGTCTACAGCAATCACAAAATTGAAAAATTCCTATATTTTCGTAAAAGCAACAAAATGAGAATGTATATATTTAAACTTAAAAATTAGTAAATGTTCTTCAACATTTCAGCTTGTTTGCAATTACAACGGTGTAAATGAAAGTTTTTGGTAAAATTTATCAAGTTCACAATTATAGACAGCCAATATTTTCGGTGCCGACAAGATGCGATCCGAACAAGCTACTGAACTCCAACTAACACAACTATATCCGACAACTTCGCAGCACAAACGGACAAGATCCACATCGAGAACGCATATCAGCGACTATGCGAGCATGGGACCACCGAAAAAGCGATTCATGCAACTGCACGTATCAAAATTGTGTTGCAATAGTTCAGTTTCAAGCAATTTCGTCCACGAAACGATTAACAACGCCACAAAATCGGCTTCGGCACCACCATCGACCGTCCCCGAATCGAGTCAGCTGCCTACTCCAGTAAACGAAGGCTTGCATCGTTCAGCTGCTTACCAATATGGTCGAGCAAACCAATACGGTGGTCAAATGTGGTCAAATTCCAAAACGGTTCCAGATCAAATTCTTACTCAGAATGTTCATACGACAATGTCAACTGCGAATGGTCGGCCGGATACGCCTGACGACAATAACTGTCGCGTATCTTATTCAAATCACAATCGCCAAACCGTGCTAGCTATGGCAGCAAAATATAGTCGACACGGTCAATTGCAAAACAGTGAACTCACACCACGAGAAACTAACTCGACTTTTCCGCAGTCAACTCGTAGTATAAGTCAATTAGCATCTGCTGACGTTCCACCAATGGATTCGTTAAAGCCGTCGTTGTATTGGCCTCAAACCAGCTATGGGTCGCTAGCATGTTCTTCTTTTAATACTACCAGTTTACTGAATTCCCGCACCAAAGTTTCATCCGAGACTGGCTTAGCTGTAAAACCTTCTTGCGGTTACAGCTGCGACACTCTGACCCAAGGATCATCTAATTTTTCGTCGCTGACCAAACCTGTTATTCCAAAACCTATCCCACAATATTCCGATATCCGCAACCTGGTTGGATCCGACAAGCTTACTGCGATCACCTTACCGCAATCCAAGTGTTGTGCCAGCGAATCTTTCGGCAAACCATCCTTAGTGTCGTGGAGTTCTTCCTGCCATCCACAGCCGTCAAGCCGAGATGGATGTCAATTAAGACATCCACGACTTTCTTGTCTATCCGTCCCTGAAACGAAATCGTTACCATTATCCAATCAAATAACCCTTTGTACCCCTCAAATTGGATCCCAAAGCGAGAGGCAGTTATCGTCCGAATTTCACGCGAAACAAATTACAGATCATCTTAGCGCTTTTCGACCGTCGGCTATTTCCCAATCTCGTACCAGCGCAATTGCCACCCACGGAAACTCCGATGATGTTCGAACGAGCATAGCTGGCTTACCTTCGCATCTATCCGTCACCAATCTTGTAAACACTGAACCTAAAACTCAATCCGTTACCTGCCAGAATAGTTTTCCAGCAATGACTTCCTTGTCTAAAGCGCTGTATCAAGGATTCCACAATAGGTATGCTCAATCTCAACCGCTAGTTCACCAAAGGGCACGTCAGACCAGGAATCTGACCACTGAAACTTCTGGTTCTACGCTTAGCCTGATGGCGACCAAGCTAACAGGGATCCCGGCTCTAGGATCATTGTCTAGCGACCCTATACAAGTGACCGGAACGTCTTTGGGATTAACTCCGGCGAACACTTGTACAGGCGGATCAAGTAAGGATACCCAATCCTACAGCGAACGACGAAGCAGTGATACTTTGATCAAAAATTCAGCCAGCCCATATGGCAACACTAATTCGTATATCTCAACTCGAACTGCGTCTATTAGCTCAGACAACAAAGCTACCGTTGCTGAATTATCAAAGCATGAATTGAGTTCTACTCATCTTCCAGCAAAATTGGCAACGCGTTCGCTGCCACAAATCCAGCGCGCTTCAGCAGGGTTATCGCAACTGACTCCACGTGGCGAAGAAATACTACCGTTCGCCGGACAGAGCAATTTTGTTTCGTCTCAAACCAGTCCAGAATCAAAGACGTCTAAAAATGACCAAACCGTTAAGCGAACTCATCATGAAGTGGCCACAAGATGTCCCGGGTATCCGGATCGGCCCGAACAGTACGAACGACTTGATTATCATAATTGTTCAGCAGATAGGTCTGAGTCTCAAAAAAGCCAGTCTTCAAAGTTTAACCTGACAGCCAAAAATGACATAGCTAATAGTCGTGCTGTTCCGACCACTGAGTGCAAAATTTTAGCCGAAATTCAACAACTGCCACAAGGCGAATGCTTTCATTTAGCGTTGACTGCCTGGGAATGGGCAGTGATTGACGGCGTGAAACTTCCGTGTGTGTACCGAAGCCACGAACGATACACTGCCGTCCATGCGGTTCAAATGAAACTTTTAGCCAAATTTCCGCCGGATGTTCCGCAAAGCGTCAGGCGTCAATACAGGATGATTTCTTATAAAATGACCGTATTAGAATCGTGGATTTATAATACAGTAAACGCGTTGTGTTGTGGTTACGAACTTGGATATCAACTATTTTCGCCGGCGGAAGAAATCGTTCGCGTTGCGGACGTTGAAAAATTTTACTGGGCTGTCAAGCGATACAATTTAGCGAATTTAATTGCAATTTTCCGGCAAGAAATTACCGCAACTGCACGACTGCATAGTGTACTTGCGTCGCATATTGTATTTTTGGGAAATCAAGCTGAAAATGAGGTCAAAAAACTCACCAAGCAAAGTTTACTGGCGTTCGCTGGTAATTCAGCCGTTTCTGAGCTTCGAAACGGTGGCTGTTCGATAAATTTTTCACCAAATTTGTCACATTCAGCTAAATCGAAGACAGATTCGAACGAGCAGCCGGCAGTGAACCAATGTTGGCAACAAGCGAGTTTGGCGAACGCTTCAAATAGACAGCTAGCGAACGAGGACCATCAGACAGGAGCGGAAAAACCGTCAGATACCGGTCAACAATCTGCTGACCACGACGTAAACGGACTTTGTCGAAGTTCGAATATTGGAAACGCAGTAGAAGCTTCAACATCAACGGCTAACCACTTAGAAATCGTTGATGAACGTAATAGCGCGAGCGCAATTGGCCGATGCCTTGACGGATTGCAACTGGGGTCTTCATTAGTTTCTTCATCGACTCCGACTGTACTTCAACCCGAAACCCATTCCGTAGGGATGAAATGTAAAATAGCTTCCCAGCAGCACAACGCGGCAAATAGTATTCAGTTTGAAAATTCGGGCGTTCAATCTACTCTTGGGTCTACAAGTAGCCCTGAACAGCGAAAACAGCGCCGTGGTACGATCGGTTCAGTGCCGTCATGGAACCAGCAGATATTTCACAAACCAGTTCGGGCCAAGGGGCAACACAGTGTAGACTCAGCTGGATTTAGGGATTTTCTAGGTGAAGTCCAAGAAACCGGAATCTCAGTTGCTAAAACGGTCAATTTCAACTTCAATTCGAAACGTTTTGATTTCAACGGAAGTTCAAAACGGACACAGGTCAATGGAAGTTTGCCTACGTGTGTTGTTGCGACTTCATTGGCTGCCGACGTATCAAGTCTTACGGTAACATCGACTCAGTCGTTCAAAACAACAGAAACAGAAAATACCAGAAACGTTCAAAACGAGACCAGGCCAATCACTGCGATCCCCTTTGTAGAAATGACTAAAATCACCAATCAAAAACGGTTATTTCCTAACCAGCAAGCGAAAGTGCTTGCAACTAACGTTTACAGCAGCTCAGCGTTCAGTTATTCTTCATCGCTTGTTCCTCGACGGAATTCAACAAATTTGGTTTATTTTGGCAACTCGAACACGATGAAATACAATCAGCTTGGCATCGCAAGCGTACAGCAGCAACAAGCGCCAGTCATGAGCCCCATGATATCGTCAAAGAAACCTGGTTCGATTGCTCTCAGCGACTCCAGTACAAAGCAAACGATGAAACAACTTCAACCGATTGGCATGCGACGAAATAGTCAAAACCGGGATGGTGTTGAATTTCGAACTGGAAAACAAGAAAATTCGTCACAATTATACTGCGGAAAAAATCACAACCGGGACAGTTTTGTCGAAAATAACAAGTTACTCCAGGTTTCTGAAATGGCGAGGCTAAATAAAAAACGGAGTCACTCGACCAGTTTCACGGCAACAAATACGGATCACGTCCCAGAACCGAGTTGCTCCAAGCAGTCCACGGTGATCTCACCGGTCAGAAGAGAAAGCGTAGAGTATTCTGCCGCAAAGAAAGACTATTGTACACATGGCCCTTGCAAAACTAATCAGGGGTCATGTTGCAATTTCACTTGTTCACCTAAAACGCAGCAGCAACAACAACAACAACAACAACAACAACAACAGCAGCAGCAGCAGCAGCAACAGCAGCAACAACAACAGCAGCAGCAGCAGCAGCAACAACAACAACAACAACAACAACAACAACAACAACAACAACAACAACAACAACAACAACAACAACAACAACAACAACAACAACAACAACAACAACAACAACAACAACAACAACAACAACAACAACAACAACAACAACAACAACAACAACAACAACAACAACAACAACAACAACAACAACAACAACAACAACATCAACAGCAACAGCAACAGCAACAACAACAACAACAACAACAACAACAACAACCACAACAACAACAACAACAACAACAACAACAACCACAACAACAACCACAACAACAACAACAACAACCACAACAACAACAACAACAACCACAACAACAACAACAACCACAACAACAACAACAACCACAACAACAACAACAACCACAACAACAACAACAACTACAACAACTTAGCATTTCTGAAGCATCAGCTCAGCAGTTATTTATGAAAGAAATATCAAATGATTCTCAATTGAATTTAACTGACCCGGGCCACCAGAAACATTTCATTGACGCTAAAATTTCCAACAAAAAAATTATTTCAAATCACCCAACTCCATCTGGGATTCAATTCCAAGAAGACCAAAGTAATCCTGTGATTCCGATGTTGAATTTGACTGAAAATTCGCCTGACCTACGCCAAGTCAATCAAATCCAACTTGGTGACTATAATCATTCTCAGCACGGGCTTTGGAAAATAAATCATCCAATGTATGATTGGCTAATTCCATTTTCAGGGTTACGTTTACCGTCATATCAGACTTTGTCTGAATGGCATGGCCAATCAGAGTTGAAACAATCCAGGTCGATTTTGTCTCAAAATGAAACGGCTACGGTGTGCGGTCGAAGAACTCGTCAGAATTCAATCTCAGCCGTTCATCAAAATCGAGCATCATCATCTCAACTCAACCAGACGGTTGCTCCAGTTTGGTCCGTTGAACTGAACCAGATTTCACCAAAGTATCGCAACCGGATTTCGTCGGCCCAAACAAGATTGTCACAATCTCTACCGGATCAAGTGTCGCGCACTCATCAGGTGGACACAGTCTCACCGGTTCAACACAAGCAGATTTTACAATCTGAACTGAACCAGATTTCGCCAGAATTACTAAACCAAAACGCACCAGCTCAACTGAGTCCGATTTCATCAACCCAACTGAACGGAATTGGAGACCAACATAACCGGGTGTCGCCGTCGCAGTTGAACCGGATTTCATCAGAAAAACTCAGACAAACTTCTTCAAAACAACACAACCATGCGACACAAACTTCGGCAAACCTACTACAACCTCAACTGAACCACATTTCACCAACTCAACCGAACCAGGTTTCTGCAACTCAACTGAACAAGGTTTCACCAAGTCAACTGAATCAGATTTCACCAGCTCAAACGAATCAAATTTCTTCGAAACAGCTCAAACAAACTTCACCAACTCGACTGAACCAGATTTCACCAGCTCTGAAGAAACAAATTTCACCAACTCAACTGAACCAGAGCGCATCAACTCTACTGAAGCAGATTCATTCGAAACGACTCAAACAAACTTCAACTCAATTGAACCAGATTTCACCAACTCAAATCAGCCAGATTTCTCCAACTCAATTGAACAAGATTTCACCAAGTCAAGTGAACCAGATTTCGCCGACTCCACTGAACCCATTTTTGCCGACCCAATTGAATCAACCCTCGTCATCTAAGCTCGCCACCACTTCGTTCGCCAATCCCAACCAAACCTCATCATCGATGTCCCAATTTGCGAACTCAACCTATGAGCAATCGTCTCGACTCGCGAACTCAACTTATGAGCAATCGTTTACAGCAGTCGTAGACTCTGGCCAAAGCAAGTCACCGTCAACACGAGCAAATCAGTCCAAACCTAAATCTGGCTCGCTAAACGCTATTGGTCAGCTGGCAACGTCGACAAAATTACAACCAGGAAGCCAGTTAGCAACCTATCGTAAACATAGTTTGCCTGATCGAGGCGCAAAGACAGCCTCAGCGCAACCGAGTTTTTCCACCAGCCATTTAAGACATATACAGAGTGCATACAGTCGCGAATTTCTCGAGTTGGCACAAGCATACGCTTGTAATCAAAACCAGCTGCTTAACCAAGATTTAAAACGTTACGGCCAAACAGAACCATTTCCAGCGTACCAGCATCAACATTGGCCTAAAGCCGCCGCTTTGCCAAGAAGCTCATACTCTTTGTGCCACTGGTTACCTTCAACTTATCAAGGATCAACAAATCGGCCTTCGTTGTCTAAAACTTCCTACGCGACTTATCCTTGTCAACAAATTTCGTCTACAACACCTGTCATTCCTAGCGTATACCCGTCTGCTCAAAATCAAGCCTATCCTGCAAATATGAGTCCGTTTAGTTGAAAATTTACCCTGCTTCACTGTGAGAAATGTGCTCAAAATTTTTTTAGAGATATTGAAAAAGTCAACTATACTATTAATAAAATGAATATACGGCAGCGGGTTCTTATTGTTCTCATTGTAAGTAAGGGTGATACTAAATATGGTCGATGTAAACAACAGGGGTGGAACAGTATTATAAGCATATTCCTAAGCCTAAGCCTAAACCTAAGCGTAAATGTGAGCATATTCCCAAGCCTAAGCCTAAGCCTAAGCGTAAATGTGAGCACATTTCTAAGCATAAGCCTAAGCCTAAACGTAAATGTGAACATATTCCTAAGCCTAAGTCTAAGCCTAAGCCAAGCAAAAAATAAGTCTAAAGCTTAAGCTTACTCTTTTCTCGTTCCACAGAAAAACGTTCCGCCCCTGAACTTTACATGCACCCTACAGATAATGAAAGTTTAAGGAATACGAATACATAAATAGCGCTAAAAAATTAAATCTGTATTTTATTCTAAATTAAGTGAAATATGCTATTTAATATCTAGTTGTAAATTCTGTATACTAAATTAAGCACTGTAGTGACCCGAATACGAAGGGGGACTGATATTTATTTTACCTCTCCCGAGGGTACTCCACTCTTTTAATCGGTTACCAGCTGTTATTTCCTTTTAACCCGCTATCCGCCGCCATTCGTTAGTTCATCCGGTATTGTCACTATGCGATAAATTAAACGTTTGTCTTGTATCAAAAGCTTGAGCGAAAAAGCTAGGTTATACTTGGGAATATACTTTCAAAATTTAAGTATGTTTTTAAATTTCAAACTCAATTTTATTTGATCCTGGAGTCATCTATGCACTACAATCAGAGATAATTGACAATTATGGAGTTTAGTTGCGGTTTAGGGACTCTATCCGCTTACGGACTCTTATTAGGGACATGAACTACTATTGGTAGGGACTCTAAATAGGGACCCCCTCTTATTACCACATGTTATACCGGTCAGTACAGCAAACTAAAACTAACATTGAATTTTCTGCACTGAGTTAAAAAAAATAGTATATATTTTAATTTAAAGTCAACATTGCACTAAGGGAAAATTGAGTTCTAGAATTTTGAATCTAAATTTTAAACTGAATTGAGTCGAATTATTAAAAAACATTGCTTAAAATTTTCTACTCAATTTAGTATAAAACTTAGACTTAAAATTCTGGAATATACTTTTCCTTAATTTAGTACAAAAGTTAATATAATTCTTATTCTTATTATTATTATCATTATAGTTATAAGTATTATTATTATTATTATTATTACTATTATTATTATTATTATTAGGGTATAGTAAATTAATCATTTTTTCTGGAATAAGTACTTAATATATTAAACCTAGAATTTTTCTGGCAAATTATACAATGAAATTAAGTAATTTTAAAATTAATGGTAAAATTTTACACCATTTGCTCGTGCATTTGCAAAAACTGTGTGGTTTTGCTTAGAAAGTAAACTAATTGTCCTGTAAATTAGGTAAAGTTAATTATACTGAAATTTTATTAATTTTACAACTTAATAATACTTACAATTTAGGATCATCGTTATTTGTTATTGTTTAAAGGTTACTGTGGGATCTTGCCGCCCGGTTACGCTTACGCCCAGGCTTAGGAATACGTTTATTTAAGCATAACGTTTCGTCTAAACCTGTGCGTAGAACGTTGAGTGTTTTCGTGGGTACAAGAATCGCTTGAGTGTTTTCGTAGCTTAAATTGTTGTTGGTTATTTTAGACCCGACGGCTCGAGAAAACGGTTGTATCTGTTACCGAATCTTGTTATTTGGATCAAATACTTTCAAAATTCGTATTTTAAACACATTTTAGATACTATAATGTACCCATGTATAGAACAGGGACGGAACGTGTTTCTGCGGGACAATAATAGAGTTAGCTTAAGCTTTAGACTAACTTTTTGCTTAGGATTAGGCTTAGGTTTAGCTTAGGTTTAGGTACATGCTTATACTACAGGTCCGGCCTTGTTCTATACATGGGCCCAAAATATTATCTGTGGTCCAAGTTTAGGGGGTTTATTAGGCCTGTGTGCCCAATTGAATTCGGGTCTTCTCCGGTATCGTTCAGCCGCATTTGCTCAAAAATGATCGGATTTTGAAAATTGTTGCTTTCGTTGATCATTCTAGCGCCCAAATCAGAATTTTTGAAAAAATACGTTTTTATGGTTCCAAGGTTCACCCTCAGGTCCAAAAAAAAATTTTTTTGTCAAAAAGTAGATTTATTATATACCATTTGGAGTAGCATGCAGACTGCACAGCTGGGTTGAACTGTGTTGAATTTTCTGGTCTGCCAGACGGCTGACTAACGAGTTATGCTCAAATAACTGATTTGGCGCGCTGCCAACGAATTAGAACAGCTTCAAATCAGTCATTTAACAAAAACTTATTAGCCAAGCGGCTGATGCTCCGGCCCTGTTCTATACATGGGCCAAGTTTTGTATTATAATTTAGTACTCAAATTGTTTCTGGAACCACCGTACTGCCTGTCCACTCAGACATAGTGCCCGCTCAACACCGTTCCGCCCCTGTTCTTTGGCCGGCAACTAAATACTACTCCATGAACGCCATATGTCTTCAAAATAGTCCGCGGTACTTATTCAAATTCTGTAAAATTTGGCGAAATTCAACTTGCGTTGGATTCAACTGAACTTGATATTTTTGTTCAGTTTGAGTCGTGGTCCCGTCATTGCGGTAATCGCAATACTTATCACCGAATGCTCGCATAAGTTGCTCGACAGCCTGTGCTGGATCTTGGGGCGGGGCAGGTGTTGGAAGTTGAGCAGTTTGAAATGGAAGTTCAACTTGAGCTAAAACATTGGCGTTAAATGAGTTTGGATCGAACGAGGTGCCACGAGAAATGTCGGAAGTTAAGGTAGCGAAAAATAGCTGCCATCGTTTGGTGTAGTAGTTACTGATCAGACCGGACCATTGCTTGCGAGCGTAGTCTAAAATTTCACCACGCGGACCCCAAGTTGTTATCTGGTAACAAAACAAAAACTGCTAATAAATTATTTACCAGACAGTAAAAATAACGGAAACAGATAGTGATCAAAATACCGGAAAACGGATATTGAAGTATAAAAGTTTAAACGATGTTTTATGTTTCTTCAAATAGGCGTGCTAATATTAACCGATATTTATATCACGGATTTTAGACTATTTTCAAGATTTTGGAAAGATTTCGTCTTTTGTATTTCAAAGCGAAAGTTGAATCTGTTTTGACAATATTAATCATTTATAAGCAACAATAACGGAATTTCCGACATTTCTATAACGGAAGCGGACATCTATTTTTACTCGAAACGGAAACGTGTATCAGGTTGCGTCCTGCAGGTCCAGGGGTTTATAAATGGTCCTAAACCTAATCTTAAGCCTATGCCTGTATCTACCAGGATGTAAAGCCTAAATTTGTCATTTTTTCAGAATATGCGAAACAGATTTCGTAGAAATCCAAACAAGATACCGTATTTCTAGGCAGTTACTGGAGTCAAATTAGGTATAACCTGTATTAGCATCGCGAGTCAACCTTGGAAAAAGGTCCATCCCTTCATGTATTTTCCAATCCAAGGATTTAATCTTCAATGAATCTGCGTGTTGGGATCGACCACAGGCCTTGGCTAAATTGTTCCGGAACCAATCCCAATTTTACCTGATTTCTAAATCCGTACTCAAATATCGCCGCTTCTGTCATCTTTCCATGAGTTGCGTTTGTTGCATCGCCTCGTGCTCTTTGTAGCCACGGATTGAGTTGAAAGTTTCGGTGACTGTTCAACAAACCATCGAGTGTTGCAAGGACTCGAGTTGCCTCTTGAGTTGCGCTCGATAGTTGAGTCGAGTTGCGCGACTGATACGCATCCACTACTGTCGCGTAGACGGCGGCGAAAATGTGTCTTAAGAATTCTCGACCAAAATCGACAAGATCATGACTGAAACAAATAAGCGGAACAATTTTTAGATCGTTAAATTTTTACCAATAAGATTGTAATATTAGTAATTTTGAATTATCAGTTACTAATCTGCTGTAGTGACCCGAATAAACGGGAGAACTGATATTTAGTTGGCCTCTCCAGATGGTGTACCACCTGTTATTCGGTTACGGACTGTTATTTATTTTGAACCTACCCTCCGCCATCCTTCGGCACTGATATATTTCCGGTATTGCAACTATCCGCTGGGAATGCAATTTCAACACTTTAGTATGCTTTAGAAATTTGTACTCAACTTTATTTGGTCCTGGAGTTATTTATGCACTACAAACAGAAATAATTAACATTTATCGACTCTAATTAGGGTTTACGGATTCTACCCGCTTGTGGACTCACATTAGGGAAACGAACTTTAATTGATTGAGACTTAAAATGGCGACTTTTCTCTCATTCGGGTCACTACAGTACGTAAACAGTGTTTGGATCAAAGTTAAGTGCTCTTAATGCCAGGTTCATAAAAGTATACTCAAGTTTTAATTAAGCCTAAAGTCTAAGCCTCAGCGTAAACCCAAAATCCCAAACGTAAGGATAAGCTTAAGCTCCTAATTCTAAGCAAAACATTAGCCTAAAGCTTAAATTTCACTCTATAGCATACCGGCGAATGTAAAGAACAGGGGCGGAACAATACTATCAGCTTATTCCTAAGCATAAGCCTAAGCCTAAGCCTAAGCGTAAGAATGAGTTTATTCATAAGCCTAAGCCTAAGCCTAAACGTAAGAATGAGTTTATTCATAAGCCTAAGCCTAAGCCTAAGCGTAACAATGCGCATATTCCTACGCCTAAGCCTAAGTCTAAGCCAAGCCAAAAAATTAGTCTAAAGCTTAAGCTTACTCTATTGCAGTCCCACAAAAAAAACGTTCCGCCTCTGATCTTTACATAAGCTGCATACCCACAAAAGAACCGCCCGCCACTGATGTATACATGAGCTGCTTTACCAACTGTACGTTTATGTATAATCGCTCAAACAGTCAAAACTTGAGAGCGTTTAGGTACTAAGGCTCATGATTGATATAAACTTTATGCATTTAGGTTTAGGCTTAGGACTAAAAGTTAAACCTTTATAATAAACACATAAGCCTGTAAAACGAAAACAAAATTCAAAATGCATAAAATGCACTGTTTTCGTGTTATAGAAGCTGTATACGAAAATCGGTTAACGTTACTTTTAAGGCCGTAACAGTAGATTAAGCGTATTCATAAGCCTAAACCTAAGCCTAAGCGTTGCAAAAGTGTATTCGTGAGCCTAAGCCTAAGTCTAAGCGTTGCAAATGCGTATTTCTGAGCCTAAGCCTAAGTCTAAGCGTTGCAAAAGCGTATTCCTAAGCCTAAGCCTAAGCCTAAGCATATGCAAAAAATGTAGTCTAGAATGTAAGCCTACTCTTTTACCGACCCACCAGAAACCGGGACGGCCCTAAAAGTAACCGAAATATGCAACAAACTGCCAAAGATTCTTGTTTGGCTTGATCGGATACGCTTGAAATTGTAACAGCGAGTTAATTGCAAGGCAAACTGAACGAACGTTGAACCATCGCTGTAAATATTTACAATGCGTACGCTTTTCAGTTGAGTGTAGCACCAATCACCAGTTAGAACGAAACCAAGCACCGGATTCGTCGTTCTGGTCCATGTAAAGATCAAGGGCGGAACGGTTTTCTGTGGGGACTGCAATAGAGTAAGCTTAAGCTTTAGACGAATTTTTTCACTTAAGCTTAGACTTAGGCTTAGGCTTAGGAATATGCTCGTTCTTACACTTAGGCTTAGGCTTAGGCTTAGGAATATGCTCGTTCTTACACTTAGGCTTAGGCTTAGGCTAAGTCTTAGGAATATGCTCCTTCTTACACTTAGGCTTAGGCTTAGGCTTAGGCTTAGGAATATGCTCGTTCTTGCACTTAGGCTCAGGCTTAGGCTTAGGCTCAGGAGTATGCTCGTTCTTACGCTTAGGCTTAGGCTTAGGCTTAGACTTAGGCTTAGACTTAGGCTTAGGCTTAGGAATATCCTTGTAATGCTGTTCCGCTCCTGTTGTTTACATTGGCAAGCATTCTAAAGAAACGGTTTGTAAAGATAAAGCACAAGCTTGTGACAGATGCTACGGGCATTTGAGAATACGGCAAAGGTGTGCAAAAAAGGCTTAAAAATGATTTTTTAAACGGGCAGGAATATACATTTTTTGGACAACAGTAGGTTTTAATGCTAAAGCCTTCAACGATGCCTAAACATATTTCATCGTTTCACAAATTTAACCCGTGAACATTAGAACCAAAACGGTTTCATTCGCTATTCTTCACAGTCCGCTCTATAATGCTAACTTGATAACCAAAGCCTAAATAATTACGGATTAGAATATTTGTAAGCCTAAGATTAAAGCGTAAACCTAATTCTGAGTCTTAAGCCTAAAATTTAGAGACTATTAAACTTTTAAGCCTAAGCCTAAGCTCGTATACCTGTTTTAGATTTTGTCCGTTGATTACGTGTGGCGAATCGTTTTCTAGGCAAAGTATTAAATATACTATAGATGTTTTGGCGTTTTAAAATTTTATACGGCATATAGCAGTATGCATTAACCATCTGTGTCTTCGGCCCATGTAAAAGATCATAAGCGGAACGTTTTTCTGCGGGACTGTAATAGAGTACGCGTAAAGTTTAGACTAAATTTTTTGTTTAGGCTTTAGGCTTAAATTAAGTAATATGCGTATGTGACAGCCCTGTTCTATACACAGGCCGTGTCTTCTAAACTAACCAGTTCTTTCAAATTTAACCCAGGTCGGCGGGTAATAATATAATCATCAAGCACTGTTGCACGAGGGCCTGTGTAATTGTAAGCGCTGTTCTGAAATGGTTTTAATTAAACGGATTGTTGCTGATATCTTAGTAGGATGTAATGACTTAGACAATAGCAGTACTGTAGCGACGTGAACAAGATTGGGGTTATAAGAGGGCAGTTATCTCTTATAACAGTCCGAAAGCGGACACAGCCCCTAAACCCTAATTAGAGTCCATAAATGTCAAGTATCCCTAATTGTAGCGAATAAATGACTCCAGGACCAAGTAAAGTTGTATTCAAAACTTTAAAACGTACTTAAGTTTGAAAGTACATTCCTAAGTATAACCTTGCATTATCGCTCAAGCTTAGGATGGATGGAAAAAACGTTTAATTCAACAACAGTCCGTTACGGAATAACAATGGGGGGTAGCCTCTGGAGAGTGTAAGCATGTGAGACATGCTTGTCCGTTATGTACACATGCAATATAGTTCAGTGCACTGTATGTATGCTAGCTGGCAGCATACGGTCGGCATATAGTAGACGAAAAATGCAGTTGAAGAGGCGGCTACGTGGCGCAGTGGTAGAGTGCTCGCTTAAGGATCCATAGCCTAAGAGTTCGATCCCCGCGCTAGCCCGCTTATCCAGCTGTTTAGTTGAAAGGTCCGATGTCGCGGTTCCTACCTTGACTGACAGAGAGGAGAAATATATATCAGTCCCCCTCTTATACGGGTCACTACAGTAGTAAACCCAAAGTGCCGCTTTGTTTCACCTACACTCTAAAAATTCCAGTGAGTTGATTTTAACTCAGATTGAGTTAAATGCACTCAGAAGCGTGAGCTCTGAGTTAGGAACTCAGAATATTGAATTAATTGAACTCATTCTGAGTCAAGTAATCAATTGCCCGCAATTCAGAGCGAGTTGATGTTTTCCGTATTAAATTATCTCAGAAACAATTAGAAATGACTAATTCGCTCTGTGAGTAGTTAATTAACCAACTGATGGGAATTTACAGTCTAAATGATTTAGAGTGTAAAATATTTGCTAAAAACTTGGTCCGTTTGTTATAATCTGATGTATTGATTCGACTTATTTTAGCTTTCTATGTGAAATTCTTTGTTCCGAAAATTTCCGCATCACCGTTGACGCGATGACTTGATCTGTTCATATACGTAAAAATATTAGTACACTGTAAATTCCAATGAGTTGATTAATCAATTCAGGCTAGCGAGATGGTTATTTCTGAAATAATATCAGTACACATTAACTCGCTGTGCGTTGTAGTTAAATCTCACTCTTAGTTGAGTTGACTCTGGGTGAGTTGGTTAATTAACTCTGAACGAATTGAATCAACTCAAAATTCTGAGTTCTGATAATCGTAACTCAAACTGAGTGATTCAACTTATTCTGAGTTAAAATCAATTCACTGAAATTTACAGTGTAGGTTTCCAACTCCAGTTATTGTGTTGATAAAAAATAATAAAGTTGCACTCCAGAAACTTTATTTCAAATATTTTGCTCACTATTTATCACTTGGTTACCCCGAGTTAATATTCTGTCGGGGTCCAAGTTCAAAAATTGATCACAAGTCGAAGCAACAAACGCTGAGTCGCTAGCAAGTCAACGTATAAGGTTGAAAACAGCAGTCAATGTATAGAACATGAACGGAACAGTAGTATAAGCATATTGCTAAGCCTAAACGTTAAGCAAAAAATTTAGTCTAAAGCTTATGCTTTTGCAGACCCACACAAAAAACGTTCCGTTCCTGATCTTTACGTTGGTCAAAAGAGCTTAGATGGCCGGCTGAGCTTAAAATTAGACTTAAGTCTCTTCAACACAGCCAGCAAAACTTTGATAATGCGTTCAAATTTTACCCAAAGTGACATCCAAGCATACGTTGACAGATGATTGACTTTTCCATAGCGTTGCATTGAATAATTCGTAATCCTATAAAAACTCTTCGAAATGTACCACCGGGCGTTGAGTTTTTGGCCACACCCCCTCTTTTTTAGAGGGCGGGTCGCTGTCACACGCAATAACCCTAAATTAAACTGTAAGCGGATCAATTTTTGATGCCGGATGCATAAAGTGTCATGGTTCACACAGGTTGTACCTTCCTCTAAATAAAGGGGGTTGGCCAAAAATGCAACCCGTGCCGGGTACGCACAAGTGGATAATGTTTAGTTTTGGCACAAGTCACACACACACTGGCCCATGTAAAGAACAGGTCTCTCCCAATTCCCCGAATAATATCCGAATTATCCAAAATCTTAATTTCCCGGGTAATATCCCAATTATCCAAAATCTTAATTTCCCGGGTAATATCCCAATTATCCAAAATCGTAATTTCCCGGGTAATATCCCAATTATCCAAAATCATAATTTCCCGAATAATATCCCAATTTTCCAAAATCATAATTTCCCGGGTAATATTCCAATTATCCAAAATCTTAATTTCCCGAATAATATCCCAATTATCCAAAATCTTAGTTTCCCGAATAATATCCCAATTTTCCAAAAGCTTAGCATAGTTTCGCGCATAAGCTATAAAGCCCATAGGCAGATGGATGCTACATTAGCCAGATTTTTCAATGGGCCAGCGGGACTGGACGCATGAAAAATGAATGTCACTTACCATTGAGTTAAATTGAACGGTTCGCTTGTCCAACCGAGATCCAAAGCCAACTGGTACATAACGTAATTTTGAAACATTCCTTCCATTGTAATCCCAGTTCCAACGAACGTTGAATTTGGCATTCGTTGAGCATCAATAACTCCCTAAAGCAACAAACTCGACTGCTAATTTAAGTTCGACAGCTATCATTACTTGAATATACCAAAACGCGTTTAATACCGTCCTTCGTTACCTTCTTGGCAGGAACGGAGCTGCCACCCCTCATACCCCCCGTTTTGGGGGGCACCACCCCAAATAGGAGTCCCCTACCGTGACATTTAAACAAAAATTTGGAAAGTATTTTGATCATCGCAAGGGTCGTCACACCGGAATTTTTGTGGGGTCCCCACCTCAGCCTGCTACGCCACTGTTTCTTGGGATGGAATCCCCTGAGACCAACTTCACACCCCCACAACCAGGTAGCAGTGGATTTTAATTATATACACTCCTTGAGGGGCTAGGAAAATTTTCCTAACTTACAATTCTTTTGCTTAGGCTTAGGCTTAGGCTTAGGCTTAGGTTTTAGGCTTAGGCATTGTTATCGAAAGAAATTTGGGCCCAAAGCCGAGGGGTGAGGTTGATCATATTTAGAACAGCGTCTCCCTCTCCGGAAACTGTTTACGTCAGGATTTTTTCCGGCAAAAATTATGACCGGGAAAAATAAATTTTTTAACACAGTTTGCAGTGCTGAGTTCAGTGGTGTTAAATTTTCTGCAATCAAAAGTCTGCTTAACCAGTTGTATGCAAATGACTGATTTGGCGTGCTGCTAGCGATCATGGTTCGGCGTCAAGTTTAGTTTTTTGACAATAACTCGTTAGCCAGACGTCTGATTGGGGAACATTAAACTATATCCGTGTTAGCTCTGCAACCTGTGTCGAATGCTATATAATTTGACTAATTTTTCGGCAAAAAATTTTTGATCTAATGGAGGAAATTGGGGCCTTAAAAAGTCGAATTTTCTAAAAATTTAAGTTTGGGCGTGGAATAATTAGAAGAGGTCATCAGAATATCAGAAAATCATGGGTGGAGCGAACTAAACTAGTTACACTTGTTTTTGTCAGTACATAAACCCCAAGACACTTTTGGGTTTTCTCTCACATCGAACCTCTTCACTGCTGAAACCACGTGAGCAAAGCGAGGCTGAAGCTAGACGTATTCTTGTGTTAAATCATACGGTAAAGGCAAGCTTTCAATTTTGGGCGTCCTAACTTTGGCAAAACCGGTGGCGAAACCTGGTAAACCAGCCGAACGAGATGCAGATGTGGTTCGACATTAAATCTCGTGGCAAAGCTTCAGTTCAGAAATCCATTTATGTATTGATATGCTGTAATTTTCGCTCTTTTCGAACACATAATGTGTCCTAATGGACATATATACACGGTCACAGTAATTGCGCTGCATGTAAATTAGTTACATGTCATCTAACTAAAATGTTACTTTACATCATATTTGGTTGCAAATTTTGTTTAAGAATCGTTTAATATTTTTCATTTGTTTTTTCATTTTCTTACTGTCCTCGGAAAAAATGAAAGAAAAAACATTTTTTCCGGTGCTAATTTTTCCGGCCAACAACCCTGGCTTGCAGCCATACAACTTTACCTGATTAACGCGTTCAATCGATCCATAAAGTCCCATATTTCCACCAAAATTGTGCAACATATTCCAAACAAACGGCTGTCCTTCGTAACTGTTGGTCATCGAATATATCGGACTCTGCTCAGAGTACAAGTCGAGCAGAAGCATTTTACCCGGTTCAAGTGTTGTGAACAACGCTTTTTGACATCCGGGTCCAAACCATTGTTTGTCGCCGACAAGGAACCATCCTTGCATCACCCTGAAATATTTAAATTGGACACGAATTTTGCTACGAAATTAGCTTTTTTAATATCATAACCTTTTCCTAAATCTAATTTTAATGGTGAGCTTTAGCCTCAGCGTAACGATATCAAAACGCGAAGACTGTATTTTCAAATGTGCGTAGCACCTATCGCTAGTTGGTGATATGGTTTGTAGCTTTCAGGCCATACTGAATTAGAATGGCTCAAATTGTTCGAAGATGTAACCAGACACTTAGACAACCGCAACAGTTCAACTTAAACATGAATAAAATTAAAAATACATAAAAGCCAATGTCGGAATACCAAGAAGGTGCACTGAGAAGAGGCAAAATAAATACCAGCCCCTGCTGTTTTATTCGGATTGCTACAGTAACGTAAATCTAATATGCCGCGAAATGTGGATGCCCCGTTTTTCTGCTCGCTCTGACGTTCGTTTCGAAGTTTAGTGGACGTCTTTAACTGCACAAAAACACAGTAATTATCCAGTGAGTTGAATCCACTCTGAAGCAGGAGCATTGAATTAGGTCTTTCAGAACTCAGAATTATGAATTGATTGAACTCATCCTGAGTTTAATTAATCAGCTCATCCGGAATTAAATTAGCTCAGTGCGCGTTGATGTTTCCTGTTGTTAACTCAGGAATCACAAGAAACAACACTGTAAATTTCAGTTAGTTGATTTTAATTCAGAATGAGTTGAATTACTCAGTCTGAGTTAGGACTATCAGAACTCAGAATTTTGAGTTGATTCAATTCATTCTGAGTTAATTAACCAACCCGCCCAGAGTCAATTCAACTCAACCTGAGAATCAAATCAACTCGCTAGCTAAATTGACTAATCAACTCATTTGAATTTACAGTGAACTAATTCGCTCTCTGAATTGATTAATCAACTTGTTGGAATTTACAGTAAACTACTACTTGCCAAACGGCTCTAGGATCTGCTTCGCTCATTCCGCGATAAATGTTTTTCATTGTCGACGCAATATATGCCGGTGCATAGCTTGGGGATTTCATTTCGTTGAACGGATCCGCATTATACGCGTGATAGACGCCGCCGAATGTTGCGTTCATCTTAAAATTAGAAATGTTCGCTGTAAATTCCAATGAGTTGATTTTAATTCAGAATGAGTTGAATTAACTCAAACGCGTTAGGTCTGAATTAGGTCTTTCTGAACTCAGAATTGTGAATTGATTGCACTCATTTTGAGGTAAGTAATCATCTTATAGCTGGAATTAAATCAACTCTAAACGAATTGATGTTTCGTGTCATTAAAAGTCAGAAATAAACCAGAAATGACTAAAAATTCACTCTTTGGGTTGATTAATCAACTCGTCAATATTTACAGAGGCTTTGAACTAATACTTAACTTTAAAGTCGTCAAAAAAGCACAGCTATATATGTGCAAATTTTGCGAGCAGAAAAAAATTGTAGGTAGGGACCTTACCATTTTTATCACAAAAAATGTTTTTACGGAGGAAGTTCTGAACCGGCTTATGAATTCGTCCGATTAGGAGATTACCTGTTCGATGAAAGCTTTTGAAATGTTGACAAACAGGTCGCTTTGTGGATCAAGGAATCGTGTTTGAGTGTACGATGCGTTGAATGACGACCATTGAAGACGAGTAAAGTTGACATGCGGGTAATGTCTGAAATTTGAATCAATAAAATTAAATTTTAAAACGCTGTTAATAAAAGGAACTAAAGTAGTAAAGTACAGTAACCTTGGTTAGATTAATATTTATTTCGCATCTTTAAGAAACGCCGTTCGTGCTATTCGGATCCGATTGTTATATTTTTTAATCCAACTCCGCAGTTAATTGGACCGTAATCATTTCACTTTCAGCCAATCATTTTCTACGATGACTTGGAGTGTGCAGCTACACAAACGTAGGTACACTTTGAGTAATGACTCAATTTTCAACTGAACTTAATAAGGTTCAGTAAGCAATTACACGATCTAATTAGGGTAATTGACGTTTATGGATAAATTGCTATTATTGGCCTATCCATTGACTTACTGCAATTATGGAAATAGACTCCTATTGGCTGTCCAGATAAGCACTTAACCCTTTCTCGCATGAATATTTTGTATTCTATAATTTCAAGGTAGATTTCTCAAATGCCGGTCCCAAGGGCGGATGCTCTTACGACCATGGCTCACTGGACTCTGTCTCAAACGCTGTCAAGTTTTCTTGAGATACTATACTGAGTCTACGCGTGATATTAACTGTTAAGCACTATGTATTGCTTATTATGAATAAACGACAGTTCGTCGACCGACAACTTATCGCCCAACAGTGTCCCAAAGCGTATGAATAAATCTAAACAAAATCCAAAGCCTAAGCCTAAGCCTAAGCCTAAACAAAATGATGAGCAACGAATCATCGTTGACTAGATGCAATTTAGCATTATATGTGATCGGTCGACACGCGACGAATAGTCATGATACCGTGTATTATATATTTCGCTTGCATAGTTTGTGCTAAACTTACTCGTAATATATTCGGCTTATGTATAGAACAGGGCCGGATCGTTTTCCGGAGGGGCTATAATAGAGTCAGTTTAAGCTTTAGACTAATTTTTTTCGGCTTAGGCTTAGGCTTAGGCTTATAGAAATAGGCTCATCTATACGCTTAGGCTTAGGCTTAGGCTTAGGAATATGCTTCTACTACTGTTCCGGCCCTGTTCTATACCAACATGGGCCGTATATTCTACGTCAGAAGAGGTTAAAACTTAAATTTAAGCCATTAAACTTAAAGAACGAATTTACTTTTCCATAGCATCCGGGACGTGTCCGGCGAATCCAGGCAGAACCGGAACCATTCCGAGTGACACTTGTCGTTGCAGAATGCGAATTTGAAGCGCGACTTGTTTGACCATCCACGTCTCTGATAACGGACCTCCGAACGCTTTTAGATTTCCCATCCGGTTCCTGTTTTTAAATAAAGGTATTTTTCGTTCTAAATTTCGCTAATTAAAAAATTTTGCATAACTTCATTTGCCAGTATTAACCAATAATAGGTTTTCAAACAAGCGAACTGCGGCAACTGATAATTTGAAATTCCCACAGAAGTTACGTGGAAATAAAATGCGAAGACCGTGACAAAATTATGTAAGTGCGGGATCGTAGCCAGAAGGGGGGCCAACGGTGGTTTAGCCCCAGTGGAAGAATTTTGGCACATACAAAATGTTCAACCTTGTTTGTAAGCCATTGAAATCACCGGTATGCCCCTCCTGAAAAACGTTTAGCTCCTCCTGAAAAATGTTTAGTTCCTCCTGAAAAATGTTTAGCTTTTCATTAAAAATGTTTAGTACCTCTTGAAAAATGATTAGCCCCTCCTGAAAAATGATTAATTCCTCCTGAAAAATGTTTTGCCCCTCCTGAAAATGTTTAGCTCCTCCTGAAAAATGTTTAGTTCTCCTGAAAAATGTTTTGCCTCTCCTGAAAAATGTTTAGCTTTTCATGAAAAATGTTTAGTCCCTCTTGAAAAATGTTTAGCCCCTCCTGAAAAATGTTTAATTCCTCCTGAAAAATGTTTTGCCCCTCCCAAAAAATGTTTAGCTCCTCCTGAAAAATCTTTAGTCCCTCCTGTAAAATGTTTAGCCTTTCATGAAAAATGTTCAGTCCCTATTGAAAAATGATTAGCCCCTCCTGAAAAATGTTTTGCCCCTCCTGAAAATGTTTAGCTCCTCCTGAAAAATGTTTAGTTCTCCTGAAAAATGTTTTGCCTCTCCTGAAAAATGTTTAGCTTTTCATGAAAAATGTTTAGTCCCTCTTGAAAAATGTTTAGCCCCTCCTGAAAAATGTTTAATTCCTCCTGAAAAATGTTTTGCCCCTCCCAAAAAATGCATAGCTCCTCCTGAAAAACGGTTAGTTCCTCCTGAAAAATGCTCTGCCCCTCCTGAAAAATGTTTAGCCTCTCTTGAAAAATGTTTGCATCCCATAGCAAAGTGAGCTGGCTACGGTCCTGTGCGTATAGATCCAATGGCGTCGCCAGAATTTTGTAACACAGAAGTTGCATTCAGTTCAAGTTTCGAACCGCAGAGTAGACTTGTGTGACCAACTGAAAATGTTCCCAAAAACCTCGTGGACAACAAATCGCAAAGGGAACCTTAAGTAGAGTGAATATGCAAGCCCAAATATTCAGCAACGCACATAATAAACTGTGTGAACAATTTTTAAAAATTTATAAGTAACCAACAAACATTTCAGTGTATATTTTAAAAAAGTAAACCAATCCTCAGACTAAACATCCGTATCCGTTGTCTGCTCACCAAGCTAAAAAAGGTGGTCCAGTGAAATAGGAAATAATTTCATCGGAAGACAGTCCAAATTGTGCGAAAACCTAAAATCAAATTTTTTATTAAAGTTTGATTTTAGTTTCTTTAATGGTTTTGCTAGACCTATCACAAGCTGGTGATTCATAGAATTGGCCAATGTAAAGAACCGGGGCGGAACAGCATTATAAGCATATTCCTAAGCCTAAGCCTAAGTCTAAGCCGAAGCGTAAGAATGAACATATTCCTTAGCCTAAGCCTAAGCCTAAGCCTAAGCCTAAGCGTAAGAATGAGCACATTCCGATGCCTAATCCTAAGTCTAAGCCTAAACCAAGCAAAAAAAATTAGTCTAAAGCTTAAGTTTACTCTATTCTAATTTCACGGAAAAACGTCCCGCCCTTGATATTTACAGGAGCCCATAGAATGATCCCATCAACTAAAAATAGTTGTGCGGTTGTCGTGGGTTCGAAAGCTGCAAACCTTACGTTTTGCCTATCCATGGACATATATCGCTTAAAGCATTATTTTGGTGGCTGACGGGTTTTGTTAATATATACCATTTAAACTTGGTATGTTTCCATTAAGCCTACGCTTACTATAGAAAAAGTATGCATGAATCAAAACTAATATTATTCGGCATACAATTTTCTATAGTAAGGTAAGCTTAATGGATTAGCAAGTTTAAGGCGTATATCTTGAAAAGCCCTCGCCAAGAAAATAATGTTTTAAAATATACACAATATTAACTTGCTATATATCCCTATATCCTACCCTTAATATAGAAATAAATTTGCCTGAGGCAAAAAAATTGCTTGGCATAAGCTTCTACCTTCACCCCCCAAATTATCACTCGAAAATTTATTTTGCATCCCCTGAAATTTGGATCATACCGGCTGGCGCAGGAATGAATGACTAAATTATTTTCTCTTTAGGGCTGCGCTATATTTTTCTTGACGTGAGGCACCGTCCGTCACCCGCCGGACGTTAAGTATAGCGCAGCCCTAGAAGCAAAAATAGCTAATTCTTAACGATTCTACACTACCACAATGGCTCCCGTTGCCAGAAAGATTTTGAATTGTGACTGGGGCGACTAGCCTGGCTCCAAATTCAAACATGACAACAGGTTTTAGCATGAGCCATATATTGACCTTGAGCCAAACATATTCTTGACCAGTTAGAGCCAATGGGAGGTTAATTCCGTTGAGCGCCATCCAATCAATGTGCTTCTCCCAGTCGGTCCAATTCCAAAAAACCATCGAATAAGAATTAGTGCAAATATTTCCAAAATATCGAAATCTGTAATCAAGCAACGAGTTTTGTAAAATATAAAAGTGTCCGAATTTCGGCCCGCCCACACAGGGAGTGTCTCACACTGCAAAAATGGTGAATCAAATTGACTACTTTCGAAATAGGCTTTTCCTGACTACACAAACTGAGTCAATATTTGACTTCAACAGAGTCACGTTCAGCTTAATTTGACTCTGGCGGAGTCGAATTTTGGCTCAGTTTGTGTAGTCAGAAACAATTTTAAACTATATTTTTTGCAGCCTTATTTGCAAATGGATATAGCATATATCACCGTTTGTACCGATAGGTCTATATGAATCTACGACAATTCGTCGCCCGACAACGTGTCGTGCAACTGTGCCCTAAGTCTTTTAAAAAAATCAAAGCATAATCGTTGGATAAGCCTAAGCCTAAGCATAATGATGGGCGACAAATTGTCGAGTCGACGAAAATTCGGGTTACAAGTTGTCGGGCGACAATTACAGTCAAAACGTATTTACGCTTCAAAAAATGGTGAGTCAAATTGACTCTCTCCGAAATAGACTGTACGTGACTACACAAACTGAGTCAAATTCGACTCACTAAGTCGCACGTTTGACTGTGACGGAGTCGAATTTGACACAGTTTGTGTAGTCCAGAAATGCCTATTTCGGCGAGAGTCAATTTGACTCACTATTTTTTTGCGGTGTACTATTAATCGTCAAAACATTGATGATAACAAAACCGTTCAACTCTTGCCTGGCAGCCGAAGTAAATTTTAACGACGACTCAAGCAGAGGCAGAGTTTCCGGTAATGCGTCAGTTTGATTTCCGTCCCACGAAAAATGGACATTGCAACATTGACGTAAATACGAGTTGATGCCAAACGCAACTGCAACGCCACTACTTCCGGCTACCTTGATTCGGGATTTGTTTCCGGTCGTCGAGATCCGGTCGGAACTCTGAAATTGGAAATGCGGCGACTTAGTCTGGGACACAGCCTTTACTATTTCGTTCCGAGGCAACATAACTGTTAACAAATACCATTCAAATGAGATTTGTTTCTGGGGGTCTACCGGCATTTTGAGATAGAATATATTGCGGATATAATTAGATCTGTTCCTGGGATAGTGACGGTATCCTGGATTTCAATTCGAGAGCGAGGGCTGACTAACCATACTGTAGTGATCCGAATAAGAGGGGGCTGATATTTATTTGAGCTCTCTATAGGTACCCCCCTGTTATTCGGTTACGGACTGTCATATATTTTTAACCCGCCCTCCGCCACCCTTCGTTAATGATATAAATTTGGTGTTGCAACTATCCGTTGAATTAAACATTTATCAGTCTTGTATCGAAACCTTTAGCGATAATGCAAGGTTGTACACGAATGTACTTTCACAACTTAAGCATGCCTTAAAGTTTCAAACTCAATTGTATTTGGTGCGAGAGTCATTTATGCGCTACAATTTGGATAAATGATATTTATCGACTCTTAGGGTTGCGGGTCTCTATCCGCTGACGGACTCTCATTATGGATGCGGACTCCTATTGATTTGGACTCAAAATGGGACACCCTCTTATTCGGGTCAATACAGTAAACCTGAATCTGTAAATTACTACGATGACAGGTACATCAACATTTAATTTGTGTAGTTAATTGTCTGCCGTCAAATGCAGTATATTCACGGACTCAAGTAACAGCTTTTGGCCCATGTAAAGAGTAGGAACGGTATGTTTTTCTGTGGGACTAAGAATAGAGTAAGCTAAAGCTTTCGACTAATTTTTTTGCTTGGCTTAGGCTTAGGCTTAGGCTTAAAACTCATTGTTACGCTTAGGCTAAGGCTTAGGCTTACATTTTTATAATACTGTCCCGCCCATGTTCGTTACATTGGCCCAGCTTTGTCAGGTCGTCGCCTGAATTATATATTTTATTTCACAATTGGGCTGAATTACGGCTTGAACTATTACATATATTCTTTGTATTGACAGAACGTACCAAAGTGACAACATCTTGAAACAGTGTTGTCCGTAGCGATTCGTTGACGATCAACGAAAATTGCTCAACAACGCTGTTAGGAAGCGACCGTTCGAGCAAATCGCGAACCGCTTGAGTTTGAACTGACGAATTTGCCATCGGGATAAGGACGTCCAGCGGTGGATACGGAGAAGACTTCAGCGATGAAATCAGCAACGCGTAAATCATGGTAAGTTGAACAAGGCAGGGTATTACGCACATTTTCTATTTTGATTCAGAGCTAAGAATTTTGTTAATTTGTCTAAAATTTAGAACATCATGGCTAACAGCAAACAGTGATAACAGATGTGCGATTTCGGTTCAAAATTTGGGCCAATGTATAGATCAGGGCCATAACAGTTGTGCAAGCATTTTTCTATGCATAAGCCTAACGCATAACTCCTAAGCGCAATAATGAGATTATACCTACTCGTAAACCAAAAGACTGGAGCCTAAACAAAAAATAATTAGCCTAAAGCTTTTTAAGCTTTACTCTATTGCAGTCCCACAGAAAAACGTTCTGCTCTGATCTTTAGCTGGGCTGAAATTTGAACAAAATTTTTTGTTCAATTTTATCTTCGGTTTACATTTCGTTGCAATAATATTTCGCTCCGGTTGAAACCCGGCTAGTCAACGTATTAATGTTTTGGAAATGAACCTCTTTTTACACTGTAAACTTCAGTGAGTTGATGTTAATTCAGAATGAGTTGAACCACTCAGACTGAGGTAGGACTATCAGAACTCAAAATTTTGTGTTGATTCAATTCATTCTGAGTTAATCAATCAACTCACCCATAGTCAACTCCACTCAGAGTGAAAATCAACCCAACTCAGAGTGAACTAAGGTTTACTGATATTAATTCACAAATAACCAACTCGCTAGCTGAGTTGATTAATCAACTCATTGGAATTTACAGTGTAGAGAGCCAACGGTGGAACTCTGCTTGGTGCAGTAATGCATTATGCTTGACTTTTATTATCAACGGGTTTGTCGTAGATTGAATTGATCAGAAGCCAAAGTTTAATGTTTTGGTTCAGGTCTTGTTGAAGTTTCTGGTTACCTTGAAGTTTCTGGTTATCTTTTGTCGATTCAGCTGTGACTTTAAGATGTTCTATAAACTGAGACAAATAAAAACTACATTTTTAAATTTGTACTTGTGAGTTTCAGGTACTGACCATTGTAAATTCAAGTTGAAAATTAGATCAAAAATACGATTACAGATAACTAGGGTGTAAACGGATAGTACAAAACAACGGAAACTCAAACGGAAAAAATAGCGATCAAAATAAAAACGAAAACCGAAATAGAAAACGGATATTGAAGTATAAAAGTTTCAGTGATTTTTCTGCCAACATAACTGTGGTATGCAAATATTCAATTGGCGTTCTGAAATTTTGAAGAAACAATGGCGGACGCACGGAACTTTTTAACATTTTGGGGGAATTTCGCTATTTCCATTTGATGTTCGTCGTACAATTTGCATCATTTTTGTATTAATGAAAAATTGCGAGTATACGTGATTTTAACGGAAACGGACACCGACTTTTACCGTAAACGGAAACGGATATCTGCACTACAAAAAATGGTTCGTCCAATTGACTGGCTCCGAAATAAGCTCTACGGGACTACACAAAACAAAGTGAGTCAAGTTCGATTCTGCCAGAGTCAAAAGTGCGACTAAATGAGTCGAATTTGAGACTGGCGGAGTTGAATTTGACTCAGTTTGTGTAGTCCCGTATAGCCTATTTCGGAAACAGTCAATTTGACTCACCATTTTTTGCAGTGTGGTTACACCCTACAGGTAACATAACAGCTGCATCGTGGATTTCGACTGAGGTACTGCCGCATGCATCAAGTAAATATCTGCCCATAAATCTGACCCTGAATCTAGGCATTATCAACCTTTGGTAGGCCTATGCATAAGCTTATGCTTAAGCTTGTGAGATGAATCGTACAAGATTCCAGTAGTGTTGTAGCTGCAGATTAATCGCTGCTGTTAGGTCTTGTAACTTTCGAACCAGTGAATGCTGAAGCTCAAAATTTAGCACCATTTTTTGCATATGAATTTCCTCCACTATTTTGATTCAGTATAACTGCAAAAGTTATCGAGTTTGAAAACCTATTACGAACTGATAATAGTTGCTATACACATTTGAGAATATCGCCTTTGAACGGATGCGACGTTTTCACTAAATGTTGACAATGCATATATACGTAATATCTAATGTAAATAAAAATCAATAAATATTAAAAATACGCTAAAAGAAACATTTGCGAAACGGATTGTGATTTGTGAAAATATATCAGTGAATGGTATCGGTGTAGATCCTTTCTTTCCGATATATGCAAGATCCACAATGTTTAGTTTGGGTCCGTAGCCAAGGGGGCAGGGGGGCCGAGCCCCTAAAAAAATTTTGCCCTCCCCCCCTAAAAATTTTTCAACCTTGCTTGAAAGTCATTGAAAACCCTTGTATGCCTCTCCTGAAAACCCATTGAAAACCCGTGTATGCCTCTCCTGAAAAACCATTGGAAACCCTTGCATGCCTCTCGTGAAAATCCATTGAAAACCCGTGTATGCCTCTCCTGAAAAACCCTTGAAAACCCTTGTATGCCTCTCCTGAAAACCAATTGAAAACCCTTGTATGCCTCTCCTGAAAAACTTTTAGTCCCATTTTCTAGCAAGGTGAGCTGGCTGCAGGCCTGCTTAAGTTAATATACTTATGCTTTCTGTCAGAAATTTGATAAAAAGACTGAAAATCACTCAGCCAATAAAAGTTTTATAAACTTCTATATTTCGTTTGACTTTCACAGTTCGCCCATAAAACCTCGTGTTTATGGTTTGTCCTTTGTCCAGCGATCGTGTTCCTGCGGTTGGAAGAAATGTTTACTGCAGTGACCCGAATAAGAGGTGAGGCCCATCTATAGAACAGGGCCGAAACAGTAGTATAAGCATACTCCTAAGCCTAAGCCTAAGACTGAGCCTAAGCGTACGGATGAGCCTAAGCAAAAAAATTAGTCTAAAGCTTAAACTGTGTCTATTATAGCTCCTCCGGAAAACGATCCGGCCCTATTCTATATATGGGCATGAGCCGCTGGGCCAATTACTTTAAAGGCCGTCTCATTTTCCCGGGACAGAAATGTACCAGGAGTACCTGCCCCATTTTCTCGGGACAGCAATGTACCAGGAGGACATTCCAAAAATATAATTGGGACAGCGGGACAGTTGGGACAGATGAGACAGTGGGACAGATGGGATAGTTGGGACAGTTGGGACAGTTGGGACAGTTGGAACAGTTGGGACAGTTGGAACAGTTGGGACAGATGGGACACTTGGGACCGATTGGACAGTTGGAACAGTTGGGACAGATGGGACACTTGGGACAGATGGGACACTTGGGACCAATTGGACAAGAAATAAGACAGAAAATACTTAAGGTGCGAAAGCATCGCAGGGTAGACTAAGCTGAGTCCCCACCATGCGGGTGGATCACCTAGGCCTGTGCGGGGTGAAAACAATAAACAATAACACCTGAGTATAGCAGCTCACTATACTCTCCAAAATTTATTAGTACGAAAACAAATACTTAACTCACAAAAATTAATTATGGGCAACAGATTAATATACCTTTAACATTACCGATATAATTTACCTGATCCTCTGCTAGGTTTTTAGCTTGTAATGCATCCAGTTCTGATTGAATGTCCGGTGTCGGCTGACCAACGGTCCACCGATAACCGGAGGTTGACGGCTTAAACGCCTCAGCTTGAGGGTTTAACGGGGATGTTGGTTTTGAACCGTCTGAGTGCATGATCTGTTTTTAGTTAACTTAGTTGGCACTAATTAATAGTTAACGGCAGCACTGAAATTTACGCGCATAATAATTTGACCAAGCTTTAACCTGTAAGAGGGCTAGCTTTTCCAAAGAGCACACTAACTTATACAAAGCCAAGATATAACTCCAGGTTAGAATAAAATGCAATCTTACCACAATTTCTGGTATTTCATGCGACGGGCACGGAAGTGGCCGAGCATGCGGATTGTCCCGAGTCACGCCCTGCCAAAAAGGAGACTCAGCCGCTGTCCAATTGCACCAGTCAAGGCCCGTAGTCCATGACCAACCTACCCGGAGCTGCGGGAGGTGTGCTTGCTTAAATCTATGTGCCATGCCGATTTCCGAAATTATAGAGTGTGGACCTCACTACAATTATACTTATTTCTGCAAGTACAACCAAAATTGCGGGAAAACAAAAAAGAATCACAAACTCTTCTCAAAACTATCTTACTACTAGCAGCGGCTGAGATCCAAGAACACTTTTCTCAAAAATCTTATTCCCGGCTATTTTGCATAACCGGTTGTTGCTAAAATTATTTCAAACTACCTAAATTTTCACAAATAGAATAAAAACAACCAAAAAACATATATAATATATTCAAATTTCCCCATATTACTCAACTTCGCCATACTCAATCCGCGGACAAAGCCAAAAACCATACACAACATTATTTAACTATTAGCTAGCCTGTAATCTTGACACTTGCATTTTGATATATCGTATAGGTTTTCAGGACCCAAAATACATTATTTCCGACGGAATTTAGGGATTTTAGACTCGTTTTATAAAATTCAGCAGGTTTTAAACCCTATTACTAAGTTTTACGATAATTGAAACTGAATTGAGCCAAATTCAGACAATTATTGAATTTCACAAAATTCAAACATTTTATAAGTTAGATTTCTGACCCGAAAATAGTCGTACTAGACTTGAAATGAGTCAATACCAATTATTCGCGATTGCTTTCAACCTTTTTAAGCTATGGGAGCACCCACAGCTCACCCGGAACGGATTTACAAAGTCTGTGCATTTCTACGAGTTATATCGATTTCCAGACCTGTGCACATGAGCATGCAGCAACCCTCCAGAGCTCCGAAACTTCAAGGGCTGCCCATTACGGCTCAGAATCTTCCGAGTCAAAGCTCCGCTAGCTGGCGTGAGCTTGCACGGGATCCTCTCGCTCCAGATATTATCATTAACATTTTCCGTGCAGCCCGAAAGCTCACACATTCCCTCAAAAATGTGATCCCAGCTATTATCCACCTAAATTCTGCTAGAATTTAGAGGCGCTGGGTGCAATGACATCTGTACAGATGGGACAGATGGGACAGATAGGACAGTTGGGACAGATTTGACAATTGGGACAGTTGGGACAGTTGGGACAGTTGGGACAGCGGGACAGATGAAACAGATGGGACAGTTGGGACAGTTGGGACACATGGGACAGTTGGGACAGATGGGACAGATGGGACAGTTGGGACAGTTGGGACAGTTGGGACAAATGGGACAGTTGGGACAGATGGGACAGTTCGGACAGTTGGGACCGTTGGGACAGATGGGACAGTTGGGACAGTTGGGACAGTTGGGACACATGGGACAGTTGGGACATATGGGACAGTTGGGACAGATGGGACAGTTGGGACAGATGGGACAGATAGGACAGTTGGGACAGATGAAACAGATGGGACAGTTGGGACAGTTGGGACACATGGGACAGTTGGGACAGATGTGACAGATGGGACAGTTGGGACAGTTGGGACAGTTGGGACAAATGGGACAGTTGGGACAGATGGGACAGTTGGGACAGTTGGGACAGTTGGGACAGATGGGACAGTTGGGACAGTTGGGACAGTTGACACACATGGGACAGTTGGGACATATGGGACAGTTGGGACAGATGGGACAGTTGGGACAGTTGGGACAAATGGGACAGTTGGGACAGATGGGACACTTGGGACAGATGGGACAGTTGGGACAGATGGGACAGTTGGGACAGATGGGACAGCGGGACAGATGGGACAGTTGGGACAGATGTGACAGATGGGACAGTTGGGACAGTTGGGACAGTTGGGACAGTTGGGACAGCGGGACAGATGAAACAGATGAGGCAGTTGGGACAGATGGGACACTTGGGACAGATGAGACAGACGGGACAGTTGGGACAAATAGGATAGTTGGGACACATGGGACAGATTGGACAGTTGGGACAGATGGGACAGTTGGGACAGATGGGATAGTTTGGACAGATGGGACAGTTGGGACAGATAGGACAGATATGTATATATGCATATATATATGTATATATGTATATATATCTGGCTTCTCCACAGCGGGGGTGGGGCGGGGGGCACCACTTTTCGAAATTTTCATTTTTCCCCCGGCGAAAATTTTGCCGCCCCCCGGAAAGGCCCCTCGGCGAATTGTCGGCCGCCCCCCAGCAAAATTCCCCCAGCAACTAAGCCAAAAATTTTCAATGTTCAAACATAAAAACCTGGACTTTTTTGAGGCGGACATTCGGCAAAATGTGATTTTATATCACGCTGTGTGCTCATAATTTTTTAATAGCGTTACAAACGGTAGTAACTAGAACAATTCAATAATGGACTGAAAAAGCACAATTATATAAAGACCGTTTCAGGGCATACAGCATTCGAAAGTACCTTTCAGCAACAAGTTCAACTCGCCTGAGCCTTATGATAAACTGAAGCTGTGACTAATATATAAAATATATGTTAATCACAGTTTCAAATATAGATTATCTATATTTTATATAATTGTGCTTCTTTCAACTTCTGGTAAAGTTGTCAGTAATATTAGTTAAAATTATTATTAGCGTTTGCGGGAATTTTTGTCATGTTGAGCGATAACTAATCTTCAGTTGAGTTGTGGTCCAAAAACTCGGCGTGCAAAATTTTAAGGCCCCCCAGGAAACGCCCCCGACGGAAATTTTCAAGCTGTGGAGAAGCCAGTATATGTATATGTGTATATATTATATATACATATATATATACATATATTATATATATGTGTGTATATGTGTAAATGTGTATATATGTATATATATGTATATATACACATATATGTATATATATGTATATATGTGTACACATATATACATATATACATATATATACATATATATGCACATATATAATATATACCTACGTAAATATATCTGCCCGTGCATATGTAAACCGGAGCGCATAAGTGTGCACTCCGGGTATATTTGTGTCCCGGGCAATTGGGACTTTTTATAGTAACATGGGCCAGCCGATGTATGTATAACTATCTGACTGGTTGATTCATTATTACCGATCAATATTTATAGTTCGTAATTGGTCATGTGGCTTTTGAACGAGTTGGTGGATCAGTCAGAAATTCAGCATGTTTTTTTCTTTTGATTTATCTTACTTCTGTGACTGAAAACGTATCGCTAACTGTTGATAGGTGAAATACACATTTGTGTATTTAAACCATTCTTTTCGTGAAAAAAAGCCTGGTTAAAGTTTCGGTTTAAAGCTTTATTTGATACCGCCGTGTCTAGTTGAATACGTTCTTTTAAAAATAAAATGTATTCTCATTTAAATACTAAAGGCTGCTGTGTTTTCATAAAGAACAAGTTAATCATTTAGCTAGTATTAGGATTTTAAGCGAAATAGGACAAATTTTGTACAAACAAGGCGATATCGTTTGGCAAATTTTTATATCTGTCGGACGCTGAATGCGTGCAGTTGCCTGCGTATGTACCTAGTTTTGTAAATCATTATTGAATATTCTTGTTTGTTATAATTGCGACTGGTCAATGTGTTTTTTGTTGATGCAGTGGTTATCCACTATTTGCATTTTAAATTTGCCAGTTATTTTTAGTCGCCGTGTACCAATTTTAACCATAGCTATCATAGTCAAGGTAGTGATGACGTCATGATCATTGTTTCAACGTCGTCTGACATGGAACAGCCGTCGACTAGCAGTGGGGAACCAACTTTGTCTAAGATGAAATCGTTTGCGATGACGCTTCCACCACTTGTTCGGATGGGTGCGGGCCGGGCTGCTGACACAGATGGTACAACTCGGAGCGTACCCACTACTGATATCATTCCACTGCGGTCGGCAGAAGGTGCAGTCGTAGGAAATAGCTTGCTTTCACGTAACGATCCTCAAACACTGCCGGACTTGAAAATAGGTGAGTGTCAGACTTACGTATATTAAGTTTGGTTAGTTTTATAATAAAGTTGGGGATAGTGCTTGTCAATGAGAATATCTACTTTAATTGACTTCTGGTACTTTAAATGTAAGCTATAGCGCACAAACAACATAAACGAATAAACTGAGAAGATGGCTTAAAAATAAAAATTTATAACAAATGGCTTACATTCGCAATTTGAGGATGCACTTCGAAGCAAAAACGGGGCAATACACTCGCGTAAAAATGCCTTATTACTAAAAGTAAAGTTTAACGCTTTGTTCACAGTTTTAAGGTGATCGCTGTTTTGCAAAGCGTGGTAAGGATTTTTGGAATCCTGCAGTTATTGAGGATATTATTAAAAGTGGCAACGAAACAAAGACATGTAAGTTATATTATGTGTCAATGGTACTCACTCTTCATATAAAGGTACACAAATTACCTTGCGTGCAAAGTTGTTGGTGAGCTGGATACATTGTTTGCTTAATGTGCTCATTTTCGTACTCTTGACACTTGTCTAATCATAAATGACGGAGTTCTTAACGGTTGAGGTAGATTTGATAAATGACGTATATACTTAGTGAATATCGTCGAGCTAGCCACTACTTCGTTAACTTAAAATCCGCTAAAAACTTTAGCGATTTTTACTTATAAGCTGGCTTTTAGTTTTGCATTGTTCGGCTGCATTTTAGTTGAGTTTGCTTGCTTCTAAAAGGAATTGGCATTTATATTAAAAATATTGAGGTTTGTTGTTTATTGTGACTTTACTTTAGCATCTGGTATGGCCAAGTATAAAACGATATACAGGGTTCGGTTTAGCGCAGTAAAAGTTTGCGATCTCTCGAGCACGCATATTGCGTACTATCAAGCGCTCAATTGGGTTCAGCCGGCTGGTACTCGCGTTATTGCTTGCTATCTTAATGGCCCTTTAGGTATTTCTCGTTTGTTTCTACATTAATTAATTTTAGTTGTATATATGTAGTGATTGATTTTACTTTATATTTATCTTAAAATGTGTTATGTTTTAAATTTAAAATGGAATATTAATTGTATTACACTTTTATTTTTTCGATGTACGTATGTTGCTAGGTTTTAATTATTTTTAGTTGCTCGTCGTGTCAAATCAACAGACGCGTATGTTGCTGGTGTTGTTGCTGAAGTACCTCGTGCTCCGCTAAATCGTGGACGTTATTTGATATTTTTTGATGACGGGTTTGCACAATACGCAAGCAACGTTCATCGCGTTGTGAGTGCATCTGCAAATACAAAGAATGGCTTTGGCGTAAATAGCGAATTAATAAGTGTTGCAGATGAAATGGAAGCAGCAGAAGGCGTTAAGGTATTAAATGCCCGGTTAACAATAATTTTATCCACTTTGCCACATAAATTGTTATAAGTAGCATGGAATCATTGTGAAAATGACGACTTATTCCTTTTACTACCAGGGAGGAGCTTGGGAAAGGCGACGTGGGGTGTCTTAATGAGATCGCTGTTAATACTGCCATTGTTAATGCAGTTTTTGTTATACAGAAATTTGATAATAGCGATGATATATCAAGTCATATAATTGCTAAATTTTTGAATTTTGCGTATTTGTTAAGTTTAAGGATTTGTGATATAACTTTTACTGTTTTAGAATTTCGTCCGAGATTATCTGAGGTCGTATCCGGAAAAATCGATGGTTCGGCTACAGGTCGGTGCTCAAGTCAAAACTGAATACTGCGGCAACTATCAGCTAACGCGCGTTCTCGAGGTTGACTGCAGTCTTGTGCGTTTGGAATTCTTAGAATCTTCGCATACTGAATGGATATATCGCGGATCTCTTAGGTTTCTGGCGTTGAAAAAACAAGCGGACCAACAAGTTGAAAGTGCTCAACATTCAAGCCAAGTCAAACGAAAGCTTGCTCATATGGCCGCTGAAGGCCGTCGACATGTTGATTACTCTCAGCCGACGGACCGTTCTGAGGCTACTGCTTCGGCCTTTAACAGAAGGCAGGACCATGAAACTTTAAGTGATGGCCACCGCCGTCAAACTGCCCGCAAGCGTACTGCTGGAGTTCAGTCTGCTTCCAATAACGGGCCGTATCGGCCAACTGCTGATCATGTTGGAAGTGCAGCAGTAGCGGATACCCCGGTCTGCTTCAGGTCGATTAATTACGATGATTTAATTAATCTCGATAAAAACTGTAATGGTATCATTCGTGATTGTAAGATTACTTGCACCGTCACACCTCAACGCGAAAAGGGTTCTCAGGTAAGACCTATTTACGCTTGTTCCGCTCCTGCGCTGTGCACTAGTTTTGGTCTTTTCATCAGTTTGTAGTTAGTGCTCCGTTCATCTAACAAACAGGGTATAGAAAGGGTGGCTTACAGGCTAATTCTCCCATCTTAGTGATATCTGTCTAGGTTTTTAGGACCTTGTTCAGTTGTTGACACTTGAAACCTTTCTTTGAAATTTTATAGAACTTAACTTCTCTTTTCCGAAATTGTAGATAGACGTCACTGATTGTTAGCTTGAGGTCATTAGGTTTGATGTGCGGAGCATTGTCTGTTGCGTATTTACGACAGTGCGGCGATTGTACTTTATGATGTGACATTTGTACGGAGTTGCATTGTGTAAATATACAGTTAACTTTTTTAAGATAAAGTTTTTAAATTTTTTATATTTTTAGAATACAAATGAAATATTTATTTCTGTAATTGATGTTAAATCTTTGCTCATTATTAAATTAAGCAAACTGGATCTGCAAGTAAATTGAGGTACGTAAATTAAAACTTAAAAACGCAATGCACACTGGTTATATCCAGTCGCACGTAGATCTGTTGAATATGCATAGTTGGATACTCTTATACAGTCATTATGGCATGGCCTGTACTACGCGTTTTGAGTATTACCTTAATCTCACAGAAACTATGCAGTATGTTTGCGGAGAACCATGTCAGACGCTGCGGTTTGCTGAAGTTGTTTGTAAGCGGGAAGAGAGCAATAGCAATCAACTCGGTATTTTGGGAATAAGCTGAATAAATTTTTGTTCCGTAAAATTCATGTTAGGGCACTTGGAACCCTCGCCAAAAACGTACCTATCTACCAGTATATAGAGACCCAGAAATTTGCTTTGCAGAAGCCCCCGTCGTTAACTGCTATATTTATGATGTTGGTGCATTTAAAATTTAAATTTTCATTTTAGATAGCAGGGGCAAACAATAACGACGTCATGATTATTGATTCCATGCGATCTATCGTGGAACAACCTTCGACTAGCAGTGGGGTTCAGACTTCGTCCTCAAACGTGAATTCCTTTGTTACGGCCCGGCCGCCACCGCTAGTTCGGATGGATTCGGTTCAGAGAACTAATACGGGGGGAACAAGTCCGAGTATAGCCCCAACGACTGATATTATTCCGCTGCGGTCAACAACAGAAGCTGTTGCCGCAGGAAATAGCTTATCCGCCCGTAACGAGCCTGCAACGCTCCCGAAATTGAAAATAGGTGAGTGTCACTGAGGGCTGGATCTAATGAAATATTGGCTTCTGTAAAAAATCGACATCCCGCTTAGGTGTTCATTGTTGCTAAGTATTTGTTACTGTTAAATATACGGCTTTGGTATGTTTTGCTACGTACATAACTGGTTGCACCATGTACCTGCGATCTCAAATGTGATGTTTATCATCTACCACCGCCAGCTGATAACAGGCTCTGTAACTTTTGAATTAAAATTGTGAACTTCGAAATTTAGCATATTTCGTGAGTCAGATTTTGTGTGCTACCGTACAGAACTGAAAACAAACACAAGCGCAGTTCGTGTGTTTGAAAACTTATTGCTAAACTAATAACGTGTCATAAACAGTTGAGAATTGGGTCATGGTGTCCAGCATCAAAGCAGAATTTCATACGAGTATTGAGCTTGCGTTTTTGTTAGTTTACAATTTTGGTTAAGAACGCTGTTGTGGTTTATTTTCATTCTATGATGCTCTTTGAAGTTCCTCGCTACATTTATGCTGTTTGCACTTCGCAATAGCACTATTGAGCACAGAGGGACGTTGTCAACAATAAAGTTTAATCAGTTATGAAGTTGGATCCTTGGAATAGCATTTGTAAGTAGGAAGGTTCTCTGGGATAGTTAGGGATGGAAGTCTCGGTTTCGGTAGGTAAGTCTAATCTCTGTTTTCAGCAAATCTCGGTATCAGTTTTTGAGTTTTCGTAGTTTTTCTAACCGAGTCAAAATGTCCGAAACCAACTGAGGTGTAGAATCCGCAACAATGTTCTGAAAACTGGCGATAAATAACTTGTAGACCAAAAATAGTTTAAATTTAGCAAAAGCTTCTTGCAACTGAGCAAAATGAAACAGGAAAAATTAAATAAAGTTGTTAAGACATGATTTTAATTTTTATTTCGGCTTGGGTGTTTAGCCTAGACCACCCGTTTTTTTGCATAATTGATTGGCATAACATTCAAATTGAACGCTTATGCCGGTATTTGAAATAGGTACGTATATACGTATTGTATATGTTTTAAGGCGACCGTTGTTTTGCCAAGCGTGGTAAAAAGTTTTGGTATCCGGCAGTTATTGAGGATATTAAAAAAGGCGACGAAGTAGAAACAAAGACATGTAAGTTTAATATAACGTTTTTGTGGCGTCAAACGCACTTTGTTGTACAATTTTTCAGTTGTAATGAAATGTATATGCTTTGAAGGTGTGTGTTTTAAGTTACATTCGCATGATCTGGAGTGATTAAGTTGAAATTTCGTTTAAAGACAGTAATTTTATAGGTGAAAGTAATATCTACACTCAAAAAATTTCTCTTGTTTTGGAGTTGGGAGTTGGTTGGAGCTCGTCATCCGCAATATTTCGGGACTCAGCTAAACGCTGAAGACAGTGGTCACTTTTTTCAATCACAAGTTACCGTATTTTTGGCTGAATTTTTTGAGAACTGTATTTACTGTCGTTTTATGAATGCGGCAGGGTTTGGCCATGCAAAACTATTGCACAGTATTGACTGTCACCTACAATTTGAAGACATAAGCTTAAGCTAAGTATTGTATTCGTAACGATGTTGTAGTTTAATTTTTTTAGACATCTGGTTTAGCTTTAAGATTTTCTTTTGTAAGTCGTTGACTTGAGTACATATTTAAAGCATATTCAGGTTATTTGTTTATTGTGTTTAAAAGTGGCAATTTTTTTTCTTGGAAATATTGACGAATCCTGTGCTATTACCGGCTAGTACCATGAAAACTGTAAAAGATGGTTTTCGGAATGTGTAAATTTTGGGATCTGGCCTCATATTGTCAAATAGATTTTCATTCTAACGAACTGCTGCAAATGCAGATCTCACAATTTGCACAGAAGTGGCGTACGAATGCACTAAAAGTGCTGAATTTTAAACATAACCATCTCCTGCTTCGAAAGTTACAAGACCTATTATCACAAACTTATTGGTAATAGGGGTTACACATATTTGAGAATACGGGCTCTGGCTTCTATGTATGTATTATTCGACCATGTTTTGTTATCTTTTACTAAACATGACACTGGCATAGAAAGATTGCGGTAAATAAATCTAATGTTTATCATTTTTGATAATGATTCAGTTTATTTGATTACATTGCAGGGTTGACTTTTCCATCAAAAACTGCGGACCATTCTGAAACGATATACAGGGTTCGATGTGCAACGAAAGTTTACGACCTCTCGAGAAGGCATGTTGCGTATTGTCAAACGCTCAACTGGGTTCAGCCGGTTGGTACTCGAGTCATTGCCTGCTATTACAAGGGACCTTTGGGTATTTTTTGTTTATTTTTCTTTTGATTTTTAAGTGCAGTGTGAAGGGAAGAATATTGTGTGAACTTTTGTTATTTATTGTGCTTCTTGGTCATATTTCCAACCAAGGATTGACCGGATATTCGGTTTTGGTTTGATATTTAGCAAAAACCACCACTCGTTCTCGGTATTCGATATAAACCTCCCGGATAACAAATATGCGCGGTTGTTGTACCCGAATAACAAAACAGTTTTTACATGTGGAAGTGATAGACATTTGTCTGGTACTGCATTGCCGTGCAAGTAAAGACGTTCTATTTTTGAAGCTGAAATAAAAATGAAAAATTTGGTCTTAAAATTAATTTTATTTAACTAAACTGTTTTTGCACGGCTGAAATACTGCAAGCAATGCGCAGGTTCAAATGCTTTATCCGGTTAACATTTTGTTCCGCAAATACTTTAGTCTTATTATCCGGCTTCCGATCCGATATATCCAGTCAAAATTGATAGCCGATCTCTATTTCAAAGTCATATTATAGGTTTCGGGTTACTGTTGACAAACAAAATACGATACTTATGTAATATAATATAAGCAGAATTCTTTTGTATGTATGTATTATTATGTATGTGTACATGTATTTATGTATGTAATATGTGTGTACAGCATTGGAGTCGAGATGGTTCGACCCCGTATCCTGGTGACCTTTACCTCGGAGGTCGTTTTGAGGTAGTTTGAGATCAATCTCCTTCAGGATAATCTCTGATAATGGTCATGATTTTTGAGATAGTATTTACTGGCTTAACGTTTCGTTATGTGCTGGTTCTGATTTTTAGAGAGCGAATTAAACGCCACCTTGTTCAAAATCGCGTTTTGCATCTGTGGTGTCTATTTTACTCGGCCGATAAATATAAACTTGATTTATTCGTAGGATAGTGGAAAAATTTTCAATTCATTCCGCTCAAGACACCCGAATTCGGTATCCTTTTTTAAATTATGTCTCAGATCAAATTGAACATACTCATGCGAGAGAGGGACGTAAATGAGAAAATGGGGCAGCATTATATTTTCGCTGGGAAAATGGTACAGTTTCATACTTTCGTAGTGAAGATGGGACACCCTGATTTGGGCAAATGGGAAAATGGACTGCTATATATTTTTTACTATTCGACAAATTTCGAGCTCTTACCAAAGAATCACATTAACATTAACTACTTAGAGTGAATTTTCAACCCGGGCAACGCCACGTGCGTCTAGTATAATATATCAGCAAAAGTTCTAGTTTAATGATTAGTGTCGTTTTCATTTTTATATCTATCGATAGCTGTGGTGTGGTTTGTGTTGCCGTACACGTTTATTTTTTCGATGACGGTAAGTTTTTATATATTTTTTACTTTCAGTTGCTCATCGTGTGAAAACAACAGTCGCGTATGTTGCTGGCGTTGTTGCTGAAGTACCTCGTGCTCCGTTAAATCGCGGACGCTATTTGATATTTTTTGATGACGGGTTTGCACAATACGCAACCAACGTTCATCGTGTTGTCTGTGCATCTACCAATACAAAGAACGGCTTTAGCGTAAATGGCGAAATAATAAATGTTGCAGATGAAATGGAAGCAACAGAAGGCGTCAAGGTAATAAATGAACGGTTTACATTAATTAACATGATTGTACTGTAAAACGAAATTTGCATACAGATTGTTGTGCATTCGCTAACTTTTGCGCATTGCGCAAAGCCAGCTAAGTTGTAAATTAGCATGCAGTCATTATGAAAATCGGACCTAGAATCAATAAGCAATTAGGGTTGTTAGCGTGTTCTTATATAAATCATTGATGATTTCTTAGGTTTTATTTAGGCTGCTTTCGAGGGGGGGGGCATGCCCTTCCACCACTACCAAAGTGGGTCATGGGGAAGGCGATGTGGGATCTTTTAATAAGTTTTCTTTGAATACTACCGTTGTTAATGCTGTTCTTGTTAGTTTTGATTTTTATTGAAATTTGAAAATAGCGATATATCAAGTGATTTTACTGTTTCAGAATTTCGTCCGAGATTATCTAAGGTCGTATCCGGAAAAAGCGATGGTTCGGCTACAAGTCGGTGCTCAAGTGAAAACTGAATACTGCGGCAACTATCAGCTTACGCGCGTTCTCGATGTTGACTCCAGTCTTGTGCGATTAGAATTCTTAGAATCGTCGCATACTGAGTGGATATATCGAGGATCTCTTAGGTTTCTGCCGTTGAAAAAACAAGCAGACCAGCAAGTTGAAAATGCTCAACATTCAAGCCATGTAAAACGAAAGCTTGCTCATATGGCCACTGGACGCCGTCGACATGTTGAGTACCCTCAACTGACGGACCGCGCTGAGCCTACTGCCTCTGCCATTTACACAAGGCAGGACCATGAGACCTTCAGCGATGGCCGTCGCCGCCAAACTGCCCGTAAACGTACCGCTGGAGTTCAGTGTGTTTCCAGTAACGGACCGTATCGGGCGTTTGGTTACCCCACTGACAATTCCGCAGTACCAGATACTGCAAGCTATTACCGGTCAATTAACCACGAGGAGTTGATTGATCTCGATAAAAACTACAACGGCATCATTCGTGATCGCGTAATTAGTGTTGCCGTAGCACCTGGACGCGACATGCCTTCCCAGGTAACTTCTATTCGCGTGTTGATTTGGTAATCATGTCCCAAAATATACTCAACCTTTTGTACCGATAATTCTTGGGTTCGTAGACATCGAATTTTTAACACAATAGAACTCAGCCAAGTTGGCCAATTTGCGATCCAGAAGTTACGTAATGATTTGCAATAAATTAGACGAATGGTATACACTTGGAATCAATGGAGGTGTCTCGGGGTTGCGAACTTAAGAAGGCGTGCACAAGGTCAGAGAAAAACCAGAACTTCGAAAGCGGAAATGTTGTAATTAAGGCCGTTCGTTAGTCGTAATTAGATTCTTTATTGAATTGAATATATTGCTTCTACTGGGCTCGGTTGATATTTTAGCTTGATACTGAGCTTCAGTACTAATGCAACTGCGTAGATATATTTGAATTTAGTACAATCAGTTCATATATAATCACAATTGCGAATCATTTGAAAATCTGTCTGTTCGGTGCCCTGGCAACATTCCCGACCACGGGTCAACTATCTTCGAATCAACAAATCTTGAGAACAAAATTTCCGTAAAGCTTCTACCACGTGCAGGTACGAAACCTATAAATCAACGGCAAGGAGATTAGTTTGAACGTGACGTCATTTTGAGATAAGGCTTTTGCATATCTTTTCCCGTATTACTCTGACAAGCGTTGTCATCAACAAGACATAATTGTTTTCGTTTCAGGAACCTCATGAACAGTGTACGGACGCTTGCCAAGGCTCGATAGAGTCACGTGGACCGGCGTTTTTTGGCTACGAGAATCCACTGGCGATCCCTTTGCGGTGTGGCTGGAAACGCGAAGTGGTCAAAAATCCCAAGGCAGGGTTTTATTTGTTGTTTTATAACAAGACACAATTGACGGCTAACGATAAATTTGTCAAATTTTTTCGCCAAGGAGCAATGTTTCAACGTTGTTAAAAAAGGTTTGGCTTCGTAAAAATGAATTGCATTACAACCTTTTTTCAAATTTGGTTTGCGTTTCAACCTAAGTCTGACTCGGAACATTCAAATTTTTTGCTAACTCTGGAACCGAATCCGAACTTCTGTTGTGATTCTGAAGCGGTAATCTTAAGTTTTAAATTATTTTTTCCACTTACGTTCAAAGTGTTGCTATTATGGTTTTAGTCTACCGTTGTGTATCGTACGCCTTGTGGTAAACCACTCTACAAAATGCCAGATCTGATCAATCATTTGTTCGCAACTGATTCGCCTTTGACGGTTGATTGTTTTGATTTTCATTCCGGAATTGACCCATATCAAGAGTATTACGTTCCTGAAAACGACGCAAAGACGGGGGCTCCTGTTCTTCGTCAGCAAATGGAAGATGTGTCCCGTGGCCAAGAAGACATTCCGATTCCTGTTGTAAATACTCTTGGTATGTTGAACGCAGGCTTGCTGTTCATAATAATTTTACCAGCGGTGGCACAAAATCTCCTATAGCACTGGTCTAACACAATGTTAATCGCCTTTTACTTACATTATATTTTTTAACAGTGAAACAAAATCTCATATAACACTCACCTAACACGAAGGTGCTCGCTTCTTTATTTCAGAGCCAGTATTGACATACTGAACCAATTAAGGGTCTGATAAAGCAGTTGCTTATTTGTAGCATCTACTCACATTTGCGCTTGACTTATGTAAATTTAAAGTGATCGTTAGGTAGACGTTATTGTTATTTCAGATTATGATCTACCACCTGTTAATGGATATAGTAAAACTCGGTATCCACTGCCTCCTGTCAATTTGAACAACGACGGACAATTTTGTTCTGGATGTGATTGCACAGGTTAGATATTGTAATGGACTTGGATTTAAGTTGAAGATAAATCAAGGAAGTTGATACTGTGTCCGACACGGAAATTTAAATTAAGCGTTGGTCAACGCAAATGCTTACCGCAGTGAATAAATTGCGTAGAAATCTAAGTGATCACCTTTGATTTGACGGCGTATGGCAGGGTCCAACGGGGTACCGAAAAAAATGGAGTCAGAGTCGGATCTAATGGGTAAATTCACGGGTATTTAGAAATACTTGTATTTGGTTATAATTTATTTTGTTACTACAAGGGTTTGATATTAACTAAATTTTTGGCATGCTTATTTCTGGCATTCATTAATGCTTACTACAAAGAGTTATGTTATGCTTTTCAACGATAACTATTGCGGCAATGTAGAATACCGGAACTGACTGATTTGCTTTTGGCAGGATTCGTATATCTGGTTGTACCCTGGTATATTAAGTGGTTTCAGAGGCGGAGTCATAAATTTCTGATCATGGCTGGCTGGCAAATGTCATTAAACGCAAAACATTGTAAGGTTGGCACCGTATCATTTTATCACCAAAAAATTGTCCAAGGTTAAAATTGTAAGTTTTTATCACAAAATTTTTTTAGTATAAAAACTAAAAACAGTATTTTAATTTTGCGGGGGGGAACTTGTTAAGTAGGGACCTTAGCATATATCACAAAACAAATTCTGACGTTGGTTGCGGGCGCCCTCCCATCTGGATCCGCTAATGATTGGCTTGTACTTTCGTTTCTGGTTTATATTTTGTTATTTTTCAGACAACTGCCGAAATCCAACGCAATGTGCGTGTCAACAATTAACAATGCATTGTGCAACAGGTGAATATGCAACTTCTGCCTCACGTATGCGAAAATATATTTACACTAATCGTCGTTTGCTCAATACTGTAATTACTGCAGTTTACGAGTGCAATATGAATTGCAAGTGTAATAAGCAACGTTGTCTTAATCGTGTCGTACAACATCAGTTACAACGAAGATTGCAGGTAAACACTGTTGTATCCGGAGAAAATTTCATGAGCAAACGCACTATATAATATCTGGTGTGATATATTCAGTACGTATACTTTCTAGAAAATAAAGCAAGTTTTATTTTTATAAGCAGCGGCTTATCCTCATTAAATTTTAGGAAATATTTCCGATGGTTGGGTATACTACCATTTCAAACAGCCCTAACCATGCAGAATTGAGCTTACTATCAGAAACAGTTAACCTTACTCTTTCATCGGTCTTGAAGGATGCTGGTAGACTGTTTAAAGTAACGTGGGCCTATTCACTGATTGTTGCGGCAATCATAGGGAATTGTCCTAAATTTTGTATTGGTCACAACTACAGATGTTTAAAATGTTTTATGTTTCGTTTTATTGCTTTATAACCGAGCAAGATTTGTTTAGTAATATCTTAAGTATTAACATGCTATTTTTTATGCTATTAGGTATGGGTACCTACAGTGTTGAAAATCGATAAATTTATTCTGAAGCAAAACCTATCACCCGTAGCTTACAACTACTGTAGTTTGGGCTGTAAATCAGAATAATGATTTGAATTTTATTTTAGTTTTAATTTGAGTGACTTCTCGCCGTTTTACTAAGATTACGTTTAAACTGTACTGTTTACTGGAATTATCTACAATGTGTTTATTTTTTTGTTGCGATCATCTCTGCCTGTTAATGTGATTTATTTTGGTTTGTTGCAGGTTTTTAAAACGTACGAGAAAGGCTGGGGTGTCCGCACCCTTGATGATATTCCAAAGGTAAGAAAGTGTGTTGCTGTGCAGTGAATTCAGCTTTTATTTTGTGCTACAACCAGGTGGTGGTAGATCTTCAAGCCTTTTAGATGGTGCATAAAATTCCGAATGCCGTGGAAGTTCGAAGGCGCAGTTTTTATTGTTTGGTCGATTGAAGATAATTTTGGTATACGGATATTTGTGGTAGGGATTGGAAATTTATGATTTGATCTTACGTGAGCGGAAATGAAACTGAACATTGGGTAATGGAAATTTAAAAATATTAGTCCGAGTTTAGTCGTAGTAAATGCCGTTTAATCAATTTGCTCATAGCTGCATAATGTAAATTGACTTGATGATCAGCATGAAAGTAGCTATGGTTTGGTAAACGTGGTCACGTTGTGTTAACATTTCAAGGCGGGTTTCTTGTGTTACCAAATGAAAAATTACTAAAATCTGTTGGACAAAAATCTTAAATTGGAGTTTAGCACTACCGAATTCTGGCTACGCTCTTGAGCCGACGCATCTTCCAAAGTAACCTGCGTATATGTCATGCCACTTTTTTCACATGTCTGCTGTATTATGCTGATCGAAATTCATGTGTCACTGTTGTTGATGAACATACAAACTTTAATTTCAGGGCAGTTTCATTTGTACGTACTCAGGACCAATTTTGACGGAAAATCAAGCGGAAGACATCGGAATGGAAACTGGCGACGAGTTTTTGGCCGATCTCAATTTCATTGAATCTGCAGAAGAAGAAAAAGAAGGCTTGGAGGACGATGTCGTGGAGCCAGAGCAAAATAATCTCAGGTAAATGCAATACTTAAGTTTATTTTGTTTTGAATTTCAAAACTGAAAGGAGCCGTGTTCTCAAATTTGTGTTGCGCCTATAACCAGACAGTTATAAATATTTGTATTATTGAGCGATTAAATTCTCGTGTTTACAATTTATTTTTGTGTGGTTGAGTTGCAAAACTGGCGATAGTTGCTACACGCATCTTGAAATATGGCTAAAAGGTGTAATACTTTACATGCAGCAGACTACCACGCGTCACCGGATACCTTGCAGTATAAGTCACTTTCAAGTGATTGTGTAGCATTATGTAACATGAGTTTATATGGCGTGGAGGCAGAAATTTGTGAATAGCACATCACAGTTGCGCTAGGTTTGGTGCATGCCGACGCGCATCGCGGCTAAAGTGTATTTTTATTTGTAACGCCAGTGCTCGGCACAGAAAAGGGAGAGCGCAACCCTTTGAGTAACTCGCAATAGCGATTGTACTAAATTTTCTCTGTGACTGCAGTTAAATCTAGTGCCAAGTGTTGTATTTAAATCTGAGTTTAATATGGACATTTGGATTAACGTTTTAGTCGCAGGAGTGACTCTGACGAAAGCGACAATGAAGCCGCTGGCATCGAAAATTTCCGACAACAAAGAACATCTTCCGATCGTGTTTGCTCAGGTAGATAATATCGCTTTGCTGTGTTTATGAAAAATCTCATTGAGAACTTCAAAAATGGGAATGTGTGTGACCCCGTGTTCAGCTTGAACAAAAAGGAAATTTTGTCTTATAAGCTGTAATGCACTAGAGCGTGCTCGCAGTTTGAAGTAGGTGAATAATTTTGACATTACCAATGTTTTGAACATTACAACGAATCATGAACGTGGCCAGGATTTCGGACAGGGGTTCGCGTTGTATAAAAAATTTCAAGATAGTTTTTGTGTGGCAAATTGAAACCGTGCCTAAAAATCCAAGTGCAGAAATCTTGAGAGGGGATAACATTGTAAACCCCTGGCTAAGCTTTTGCAAAGAATCGAAGTTATTTTGTGTATTTGGTTTCAATATTCACAGTGTGATATTTTGGTTGCAAAACAAACTCCTGCCCCAATTGAAAGGTCAGTATTTGGTTCACGTATCAGGTGTTTTTACATCTGTTGTCATTTTGTTAATGTTATAGGTCGCAAGAGACTTTAATAATTTGTACTCCGTGTTAAAATGCTATAAGATCTTGAGCTCGTGATACTTTTAGTAAGGGATGTGGCTTGGGCGAGATTGTGTCTGGCGCTGTTGACAAAATATTGTAGGCCCACACTATGTGGATTACACATAATATGCCTGTAGGAATTTTAAAATTATAATATTTATTTACATTTTAAGCTTCAAACGGCGCCGCGATAGCCAACAGAATTACAGCTTTAATGGGTCGATTTAAAAATCTTCGTGACTATTTTGACGAATCGGATCCGTATATTTTGGATGCAAAAACAGAAGGAAATGTTGGACGTTATCTGAATCATTCGTGTGCCGCAAATGTTTACATTCAAAATGTGTTTGTGGATACCCATGATCCAAGGTACGTAGCTGAGCAGCCGTGGCATCTTTACATCGATTGGAATTTTGTTTCAATTTTTAAGATTTCGTCGAAGCTGGACAAGTTACATAATATTACTTGATTTGAATGTTGACTTATTTGATTTAGCTACGCTATGTAGTTTGCTCAACATTTAATTTTTGACGAAATGTGTGTAGGTTCCCGGCAGTTAAGCTACTTATTTCAATTGTCTAAAACGCTGAGATTATCGCCAAAAATCAACCAACGATCACAATTCGTACAGCTATTGACCTCCGGTTCCAGTAGAATTTATTTCGGAGTTTTTTGACAATTTCACTCAGTAGTGAAACTTTTCCTATTTTTACGAGGATTTAAAACTCATTCCTCAAATGATACTTACGAAAATCTTTGAAAGGGAGATTTTGAAAAAATTTCCGCGTTTCGCGCCGAATTTTTTACTACATATTTATTATAATGTATGAAACGTAGAACTGAGTTTGGGCGTCCCCTGCCTTCTGAGTACCTGAGTCCGAAATTTGTCGCCTCCGGCTCCGGCCAATTTGTGGACGCCTGGGTTTGGGTTATTTCACGTTCGGTTGCACACTGTGCTGTTTAGGATTTTTACGTCCACCGTTACCACTTGACAATGACTTGGTTGCAGTTGAACAAATCTACATGATATCGATCATAGGCAGAAGATCTCGCCAGCGAGGCACTCCTTGAAGCTCATTTTGCAAAAACACGGCTTAAAAGTTTGCGCTGCAAAACTTGAGCAAATTTTGGACTTAAAACTAAAATATCCGATTAAAGTCGCGTTTCTTCCTGGCTTCTCCACAGCTTGAAAATTTCCGCCGGGGGACGTTTCCTGGGGGGCAGCGAATTTTGCTGGGGGGCAGTTTTCCTGGAGGGCTCCCAGATGATCTGGGGGGTCCTGGGGGCAGGCTTAAAATTTTGCAAACCGACTTTTTGGACCATTTTTTTCATTGTAGACCGTGTTTCCAACTCAACTGAAGATTACTCGTCGCTCAACATGACAAAAATTTCTCGCAAACGCTAATAACAATAATTTTAACTAATATTACTGACAACTTAACCAGAAGTTGAAAGAAGCACAACTATATAAAATATAGATAATCTATACTTGAAACTGTGATTAATATATATTTTGTATATTAGTCACAGCTTCAGTTTATCATAAGGCTCAGGCGGGTTGAACTTGTTGCTGCAAGGTACTTTCGAATGCTGTATGCCCTGAAACGATTTTTATATAATTGTGCTTTTTTCAGTTCATTATTGAATTGTATTAGTTACTACAGGTATTTGTAACGCTATTAAAAATTATGAGTACTCAGCGTGCTATAAAATCATATTTTGCCGAATGTCCGCCTCAAAAGAAGTCCGGGTCTTTGCGTTTTAACATTGAAAATTTTTGATCTAGAAAAGTCCTGGGGGCCCCCCAGCAAAAAAATTTGCTGGGGGGCGGCCGAAAATTCGCCGGGGGGAAAATGAAAATTTCGAAAAGTGCTGGGAGCCCCCCACCGCTGTGGAGAAGCCAGTCTTCAACTCAGCCATTGTCTGCAACCCGCTGGCGATAGATCTTTGTAAGTTTTTGCAACGATTGTTTTTTAGATTCCCTGTCTGCGCATTTTTCACCAACCGAGACATTAAACGCGGTGAGGAACTGTGTTGGGATTATGGATATGCGATTGGTTTGGTCAAAGATAAAGTAATGCATTGCCGATGCCGAGAACCAGAATGCCGAGGTCGACTTTACTGAAATTTAAATTATAATTTTAAATTATTCTATTGTTGATTAGTGTAATTTTGGAATGGAATACCTATTCACAATTTTAGGCAAATTGGAAATATCGCTACTATTAACTGGTTTTAATCCGGTAGCCAGCTGAATGTCCTTTGAGGGCCGTAAAAATTCAGGACGGGCGCATGCAATTTTGCATAATTTGTGATATCGAAATCTATTAGGTTGATGTTTTAAGCCTTACGCGTAATGTTGCTTACAGGATAGCGATGTTGCAATAACTGTTAACGTCAAATAAGACAGTAAACTTTCTAACATTTAGCATCTTGAATGTTTTGTTCGCGGTGATGGGGAACGGAAACGGTTTTACAGCTTGACCTTAGACCGTAGATAAAATTAGAACTGTTCACTGCGCACCAGGGTGCAACCGGAGTTGAAAAATACCGGAGCCGGGTTGAAAATTTCCGGAGCCGGAGGTGACCGAAACTTGCCGGAGCCGGTGGTGAGACGAAATTAGGTTGTAAAAATGATGGTTAATTAGTTAATTTTGCTTGGTTTTTACGCCAAAAGTAAAACGAAACGCGCTAAACAGATAAATTTTGCAAAATTTCACTACGGAAATTGCCGGAACCTCCGGGAAAAATTCCACCGGATCCGGAGACCGATTTTCTGCCGGAGCCGGAGGCAGACCTCAGGTTGTACCCTGCTATGCACGTGGAAAATGTTATTTGTTTTAGATGCTGTTTGGTTTGACTTTATGAAGTAAACATAGGGTGTGCTGTTAACCAGAGCGTTTAGATTACAGACACATGTATGGAAAGGGTGCTTCACAGGCACTTCCGTTTGACACGGTAGATTTTGGCTGGTTTGGTGGGGAAAATCACCAGCTTAGATTTTGTTTGTAAAACAAAGATGCAAGGTTTAGAAAATAGGAAGTATAGGTATTGTGCTGATGGGAGGAAAAATGGCACCCCCTATATAGAAAGATTGTTCAAAATATATCAAAATGTTTTGATTAAACTGCACAACCTTGCGGAGACGGGCTACGAATATCCTCAGCAGGGTACAATCGGAGGTCCTGCTCCGGCAGAAAATCGGCCTCATTACAAATATTAGCTAAAATTAATTAACCATCATTTTTACTAGACCTCCGGCTCCGGCATTTTTCACTTCCAATTGCATACTGCTTCTCAGGGATTGCTTAACACGAAAGAAAAAGGTGTGCTCTTGAATGCAGGGTGGCACCGAATCCTAATCCTGTGCTAATTTGCCGAAACCGAATCCTGCATGTTGCAAATTTCGGATATATCTATAATTTGTTTCAAAATATCAACGCAATGCCCGCCGTATAACTTTTAATACGTTAATATATTTCGTCCCGACGTCAGTTCTGAGATTCCTCACTTGATATAAAAAATATTGATTTTTATAGCAAGGTATTTGTAAATTTTCTTGGATTCTGCTTTTCCACAACAGAATCCGAACCTCAAATTTTTCCCGAATTCGAACCTTCGTACGTTAATATATTTCGTCCCGACGTCAGTTCTGAGATTTCTCACTTGATATAAAAAATATTGATTTTTATAGCAAGGTATTTATAAATTTTCTTGGATTCTGCTTTTCCACAACAGAATCCGAACCTCAAATTTTTCCCGAATTCGAACCTTCGTTGCCAGCCAGCTTGAATGTTCCACTTGTCCCGTACTTCAAAGCTAAGCAGCGCACCCAACTTGTCGGCCAAAGCAAGTAACCTCACAGCCTATCCAGGAAAAAACCTATTTCGGATTTCAGCAATTCCCGTCTGAAGAATAATTCTTTCAGCTACTCGCTCAATTTTGAAACCACAATCATCAATACTTTAATATCAGTAATAACCTATTCGAGTACACAAAATGCATTATAATTCCGCAAACAATACACTTATATATTGAACTGGCGCATTTAACAACGCTACTCAATCGAAACTTTCAATAGATCGTTTAGGCCAGATTTACATGCCAAAAACCTAAAATTCTGAACCGTCACCGATAAACCATATTTGTCTTCCGTACAGCAAATATATTACGCTGCCCAGCGGCATATCCATTTAATGAATTCTCTGCAATTACACATATCATATACCATGCGATACAAAATACAGGTAAATGAAAAACAATTCATCTGCAAAAAAATTCCACTACAACACTACACATTTATCCATATCGTGAAACACTTTTATAACGTCTAAATCGCGGTCATCGTACAATGAAACTGACAAAATGTCCTACATTGATTCGCGTAATATAGCTATTGATAATAAAATTTACTAACATTTTTAGCTAGCACTCCAATGCAAACCCGAACACGAACCATCTTCACCTTTTCACATGTAGTATCCATGATGCGACGGGATATCCGGTTCCGGCTCCCGATATTTTAACTTACCGGATATTATTTTGGAAAACTTCAAAAAATTATACCGTCATTCGTATTTATGCCAACTACCATCGAACTGATTGACTTTCTTTCACATATTTTGTCTAGTCACACATATCATGTAAGTCTTTGCACGTGAAGCTTAAACTTTAGCGTAAAAATGGGTCCATGACTAAGCCTAAGCCCAAGCAAAAATAATAGCCTTAATCCGAACCAGGGATGGGCTGAGACCGGTCATGAAAGGTCTCGATCTCGGTTAACTTTTGGTCACCACCAAAACAGAAATATATGTATACTTATGAATAAATCTGCATATTATATAATAACAAACGCCATTACATCACTATATCGGCTAGAAAAGAATTATCTCGCAGCTTGGCGCAATAAGCAAAATGACGCAGACAATAATTAATAATAGCAATATGATGTATTATGACAAGTTACCACCGCAATTACTATTTTCTAATCTCCAACAATAAAAAGATTTGTCTTGAATAAATTAATTCAAGACTCCAACGTTTCAACTGTTTTTTAGTTCTTAAGAGCAAAACTGTATAGGCATTTGTTTCACGGCAATTCTTATTTGAAACAAATCGTCATATACGAACCCTTGAATTATGCATTATGTAGACAAACCTATAACGTTTACTTCATTCTTTCACAAGTGCGAGGTATTAATAACAGCCTGTCAGTATTTCAAATTTTTATATATCTTCAATCTCAACATACATCTTACTGACATTATAATAAATCTCAAACATGTATTTATACAAAAATGCATTTAAGCTTACAGCATATACATGTCGAGTTCAAACCTACATAAGCGGACCCGGAAATTTTTTTTAAAACGAACCTGACATAATATTTTGTTTCAATAACTTGAAAATATTTACAGTTTTTTATTAATTCAAAACCAAATGCATCAAATACAGCTTATTATGAAGGCCTTAATAGTGCTAAAATTGCGTTTGGTTTGTCACTCGCGAACTATTTTCACTATTATAAACGCGCGGCCTCTCTGACAATTTCTGGGTCCGCCGTTGCATTTTGGCTTAAAAGCACGTATATTATGTCTCAATAATAATTTATATTAGCTTATATGCAGGAAACGATTCGCAACATACATATATATGTTTAAAAGACAACACGTCGCTAAGGGTGGCGCTATACTTGTCATGCGGCGGTGTCCGCCTCCGTGCGTCATCTTAACGGAAAACGTCGGATGATGCTAAAATTATTAAAAGGTTTAGCGCCACCCTAAAAGTAGAATAAATGTTATTTTCAAGAATACCATCTATAATATTCACTAATGCGTTATACAGAACATTTTACTGAGTCATCGGTAATAATATGCTGCATAATAAAGTTCACTTTCATTCATGAATTTTCTTATACATTCAACTATCTTGGACACATAGTGCGACCAGATATCCGGCTCCGGCAGCTAAAATAAACATCCGGCACCGACATTCTATATAGCTGTATATTTTCGCAAAGAAGTATAAGAATGGCGCTATGCTTTTTGACTATTTTAATGCCGGTCGGGCGTCGTACTGCAACGCAAATTAATTGATGCACGGCACCGCATAACATTTGTTAAACAAGAATTTTTAACTTGAGGCGCTGTCATAGTCATATGACAAGTATAGCACCACCCTAACACGACTTTACATCAACTCAGCGCGGACCGAGCCAATGAGGTGTCCGTAACAAAAACTTCATTCAACATTCAGTTTTCTATGTGCAATGTTGCGCTGTTTGAGAAGATATAAGGCGCGAACCAAATTTATTACCAAATTTACATTAAAATATCGCCGCAGTGAGTTTTGTTTGAAACGGACAAAAGAATTGCTCAGAAAGCTTAGCCAATATTAACCCTTTCTCACATGAATATTTTCTATTTCCCCTGAGACATACTTTTATGCTAGGATTCGAACTCCAGTGACTTGAGTGGGAGGCGTATACCATCACCACTCAGCTATAGGAGCTTGACGCTCGATCCCGAGGTGGCTCTCACGTCTTGTGGTGATTTAGTACTATGTATACGTGTTGCAATTGTTAAACACGGTGCGATATATATTATTTAACGTATATACACTGCGCTGAGTTACCATAGGCAACTCAATGTGAGAGGGGGTTAACCAAAACCATTGTAGGAACCAAATGATAAATTATAGCAAGCAATAATAATCTAAAGTAATTAAATTCGACTTTTGATTGAAACGAAGTGCAATTATAATTTAATTTAGTGTTCTATTCCGGTCGCACCCTACACTTACAATTTGGGCCAGCACGTCTTGACACAATGATCGTTATGATCACCCGGGTTAACTGCTATTATACACATTTGACGAAAACCGCAACAGATTTTTAGTAGTTGGTGCAAGGCTATCTCACTTTCTTTATTGGCGAAAGCACGTTCTGCTTTGTACACGAAATCTTTTCAGTCCTTTAAGAGAACACTTTAACGACAGAATCAGCACCAGCGGATGCAATCAAGGGACGAGACGCGTGAAACGCAACCGAAAATATTGATTCATCGTATTTTTTACGATGCGCTGTGATCTCTTGCATACACGTCTTGTTTTCTAAATTCCACAAACGGATTGAGCTGTCGTGACCTGAAACATACGGACGATTGTGTAGAGATAGTGGCTAGGTCAGAGTACGGTTTAAGTTGTGTCTCTGCAACCCGATCACATTACTGACATTATTCGCTAACTCGACATGTACTCATCAACCTTAATGTTACCTGCGTTTTTTGTGACTATACCGGTAGATATTCTAAATATTAACGAAGCTGAAGCGCCCATGATACGATATTTCGGCATCGTTGCAGGTAATGTTTGTGGGTTGTTGGTGTGCAAATAATGCAAACAGTTTACACAGTATAAAGTAAATAATAAAGGCTAGGCTTAATTTTTTGCTTTTCTCGGTTGGAATTCTGTCTACTTAAATTTAAGGAAAATTTACAAACTTTATAAGTTCCTCATTTGAAACATTTTTCGTAAAAACAAATACTCACTTCCTGACATGAGGTAAAGCCCGTTCGGATCTACTGACAAACATGTCACTGCGTCCATATGCGCAATAATACAATCGATCATTTTTCCTGAAAACGTAAATAGCAAAACAACTTAGGCATACTTTGCAGTAGTGACAAAAGTGCAACCGGATGTCCGACTTTTGCAAAAGCCCGATATCCGGCTTTGGCTTCGTATATTACACTTCCAGATGTTTATCGCTGAAGTGCATATAATCACTCTATATCAGACTACTACTTCTACGTAGCCAATATAACAATACTTCGAAGGGAGTTCTGTTCTAAACCTTTATCAAAAAACCTCGTAAATTCTAGACGTTTTGTTGAAACAAACACAGCAAAAATTATAACAAGCGGTGCCAAATTAAAACGTGACTAAGTTTAATTTTTTGTAATAATATTCTATTTTCGACTCTGGCAATAATCAGTTCACTGACCAGAATTATTATCAAAAAAGCGTATACACTTGTCATCGTGCGCAGTTATTGTGATCGGCAAAGTTGGATGGCTTACAATCTGATTAATTTGGCCTTTGCTGTTTGCTGGATCTGAAAATAATCGAACAAACGCGCTCAGTGAAATAATGTTTTCAATCAACCACGTCATAATCAATTTTAACTGTGAAGCTGCAAATAATTGGTTTGTTTCGATAATAAAATGCGAATCGCTGCCTTAACCATATGCAAAAATACCGCTTTAAACAAATACTGTGCACTTACATGTAATGGGACTGAAAACATAACATCTCACAACTTGCAATAATTTGAGATTTACGAAATCATCACCGAAATCCGGTAGGTTTATATCGGATACCGGAACCGTATGCGGGTTTTTTGCCGGATAGTAAACAGGATCCAGATATCCGGTCGCACCCTGTAGGGTACAAACGTCGGGTTTCTGCGGGATATTAAAACAGGATGTTAATTTACCGGACTTTTAGTGTGCTCAAAGTTTTCGCTTGTTATAAAGTTCATAATTGCTGCTGATAAACTGAAATTATTTTATGCACAAATGCGTTTAACTCCAGCTCACTTAGATATGTTAAAAGTAGCCGAGAACGTATTAAATCTTGAACTTCTCGACTTGCCCATAAATGTATTTGCAGCAAGATGTTAAAGATGCTCACTCGCAAAAAGAAATTTTAATATTCGGCCGGCACGACAGCCGTAAATATCCTTGCCGGATATTTAACCGTAACCGGATATACGGTCGCACCCTGGACGCAAGTATTGCTATCACGTCATCCATTTCCTATTTTACTACTTACGTTCTTCTTTGCTCTCTAACGCAAGCACAGAGCGACCAGTTTCGATATCGTAAATATGCGCAGCTGAACTGCGCCATGCGGCCAAAAATTGAAACGGATCAGTATTTACAAAATCAACTGAAGTCGGGATATCGCCATCTGAAATAAACATCAACAATAACATGGTTAATGCGCCGTTCACAGCATAACTTGGTCGCAAACTTTCACACAAATTTATAACGAAACATTAAGATTACGTACGAGTGTTTGTTCCTTACAATTTATACAACCATGTAGTTTTGCAGGTAGTATTTCAAATAAAACAGAGGGGGTAAAATTACCTGACTAGCGTATTTCTATTGCAACCGTGAAAAAAACCCCGGAAAGTTTATATAGGATACCGGAGCCGAATACGGATGTCGTATTTTACCGCAACGTAAATAGGAACCGATACCGGTCGCTCGCTATCTACCACGTAAAGCTATCTCATGCCAAAATGTAAATGGTGAGATACGACAGCAATGAATTACGAATGAACACCGCAGGGTGCAATCGAAATTCCGATTCCGATTGCACAATCAATCGGAACCTAAACTTCCACATTTTGATTTAGGCCTAGTTGTTATAATATGTTGCATAAAAATTCTGCACCATGTATCTATAAATTGTTTTTGATGAGTGAACTTATCAATAATTGGTTGTAATTTAGCTTTACTGAGGCAAAAATGATTGTCAATTTGTTCAGACGATGTTTTCGAGAATTGTTATCAGCCAACAGACACCCTAAATCAATCAACTTGTGAATACAAATTACTCGTATAGTCACAAAATTTGTGGTTCCGATTCCGCTTCCGATTCCGGTATAAATTTGCTGTTCCTATTGCGGTATAATACAGTACCGCTTTGCACCCTGGAATAGCGCTATCCTTTTCAAAATTTTTTAATGTTATAAGCCGCTGTCAGTCACCGTCCATCACCGTGCGGTATCGTACGCGGCGCCACAATAAGCTGTAACTATTCCGTCTAACCTTTCTCGGGCCCAATCGTATTGAGCAACGGATTGACGGACCCAAAATTACCCGGCGACCACAGGCGAACGGTCCCATCTGCCCCTGCACTCACAAGCCGATTATCGCTTGAATGCACTGCAACGCTCCAAACCGCATCTGTATGACCGGTCAATGTTTCGCTCAGGACACGCGAATCTAAAATTAATGTATCACCAATAATTAATTCACATTGAAGCCGTAATATATCCTGAGCATTGTAATTTGGCTCAGACACACGTCACGCGGATGACTATATATACAACTACTGCCAATATTCTCAAATGTGTGTAGCACCAATCATAAGTTGGTAGCAGGTTTTGTGATTAATGAACCACGTAATAGTGAACTTCGTTGGCCCTACTTGCTAGAAAAGTTTAAAATCGAAAGCAACAAGAGATCTTAATTTTCACATAACAATAACTGTAACATACTAGTCAAATTAGCCGTCTAAAATTACAAATATCCTTTTGAACCCATTCCGAAGTGAAGTTAGCTATATAGGATCCGCAACCAACAATAGGACTGGCGTATTCTTAAAATTTTAGCTAAAAAACCAAACATAAGTGCCTTGTAACTTCCACAATTCGAAGGATCTCGTAACTGCCATAGACGTGCATTTTCCAAATCTATTGTTATCCGAGCTGATAGATGCTTTGCACACATCTGAGAATACAGTCATAGAAATTAATTGCTGCGATTTAAACGTACCGTAGCTATCATACATATCGATGGTTGAACTTGGAAGCGTCCACCAGTTAATTGTTCCGTCTAAGCTGCCACTATAGCACGAGTCGCCAGTCGGACTCATACACAGACACAGCACAGGACCGCTGTAAAAACGTAAACAACAGCGTCAAAAATGTCAGCTCAATAAAATCAAACATATTAAATTATATCAATTTAGAACAGTAAAGTCAGGAAATAAATTTTGCCAGAACAGAGATAAACATTTTAGACGAAATAACAGGAGCTGTATTCCTAATTCAGTCTGATGTTACGTACAAGATTACAATCGTATATCCGTCTCCGGCGGGAAATTCACATCCGGCTCAAATATTACTCGTTGTCGCAAATACTAAAACCCTTGTAGAGAGATTACTAAACAATCGTGCTTAAGTTTTTCTTTTCCTCGAAATATACACTTTGGACAGGCTAAAAAAGTAGCATAAGTTATGTACTAAGATAGCCCGCTCCAGCTCCGGTATGTACTAAGATCCCGCTCCAGCTCCGGTATGTACTAAGATCCCGCTCCAGCTCCGGTATGTACTAAGATAGCCCGCTCCAGCTCCGGTATTTTTGATATTTCTTTGCACACTTAGGTTCAGGGAATCCAGTGGAACCCTGCAACGGTGTCATTTTAACAGAATATTATGCTGCTTGACTTGCAACTTACCGATGCCCTCTAAACGTATACACAGCTTCGATATCGTTCAAGACGGCCTTCGGCTTTGACGCAGACGTTCCACCCGAGCTTGTGGCATTATTAGCTGCCCCAGGAGTATTTCCGCTTCCGGCTCCCGTAGCACCGGCGGCGGATCCGCTTCCGCCGGGGCCAGAAGTGGCGCTTTTATCACCAGGGCCAGTTACCGCTCCCCCACTGCCTCCGCTAACTACACCTGATGCCCCAAACGGCGGTTTCGTTAAATTCCACAATTTCAATGTCCCGTCCTCTGACGCCGATATTAAAACAGCCTCAACTGGATGAAATGCGACACAGCGAACCGAATCGTAGTGACTGAAAAACAAGAAAAGCAATCAACGAAAACTGAGCACACTATTGAAAATATCAATGGAATACAATTTTTGCCAATTTTACCATGTGATTGCATGGGAGAGGCAAATTTTAAAATTATAATATGCACTCGGACATATCGAACTGTAACCAAAGTTACACCAATATATCAGGGTGCCAAACGAAACTGCATTACATCGGAATCAAACCAGCAAATTTACACCGGAATTCAAATCGAAATTGGACATATGAATTTGCTGATGCAATAAATTTTAACTCGTAGTAAAGTCAATGAATATTTTTGAATATTTTCCTCTGTAAAAACAAATAACGATTAAACTTTTCCTTCTCGATTAACATGTTAACGATGTTAACTCATGGGAAAAACTCAACAAACAGGGCATCTAAAACAAGCGCAAACTTTCAAAATTCCGTTTCTGAGTGAACTTTTATTTGGAACCGAACTTGTTTTGAATCGGATTTAATATATCGTTCAATACTTACCTTTTTAATGTGCATTGGCACGTCCAGGTCTTTCGTACTGTATTATCATTCAGTGTTGTCTGAAAAATAGTGCCAAAAAACAAAATCAAAATATGACAAAAGTGATCTAACACGGTTCAAACAAGATTCACATTTATTTAACGGGAATAAAAATAATTGGATATTTGCCATACCAAGACCAGGATACACCAATCAAAATATAAAAAACTTTCATTACCGAAAAACAGTTTCGCGACAATAAAAACAAAAAACATTCCTGTTTCCATGTCTTGCAACGACGAAACAGGAATAAACAAATGACAAAAATTCCGGTAGAACTGTTAATAAGTTATTCATGGCGCAGTGGTTTGGAATTTTGCTTCAGAAGGGGCCAATTTTCAATACTAGGCATGTATGTATGTTTGGCGTTACATTTTCGGAGGTGCCCCCACCGTTCAACCAGCAAGATTTGTTGAGTGGGAAGAGTTTTTTAAAGCCAACAAGATAAAAATCGAGAGCTATAAATTTGGAATTTTTAAAAACTTTTTTATATTGTAAGAATATGTTTGCTTAAATTAGCTATTTTGAGGCTGAGATATGGCGCTGACCAATGTTTTGTCCTTCCGTTTTTATAAGTAAAATTCCAAACCAATGGTGAATTTTTCGAGTAGGCGAGGTGCGTAATACAAAGAATTCCTCCACCCGCACAAGCAAAATGGCAGTGTATAAGTTTTAGCTATTACCAGCAAAAATTATTTTTTCTAGTTTTATAAAAAAATGAAAAAATTTCAGTAATGGTAGAATATTTTAAACAAATCCGATTACGCATCAAGCTCCTCCTTTGCCGTAAATTCACAAAACTAATAGATCAACACAAAATAACTGGCTATATGGCATTGCAGCGCAGAACGTTGACAAATATCACCAACAAATTGCAGGTATGACTTTTTCTTTGATATTATATTGGCTACATATGGTTACACTTCCAGCAATTAAACAACGAAGCAAAGAGATTTCAAATAAATAAAAAAGAATTACCTCGTAGCTATTCGGATCAGGTTCATTGGTCATATTATTCAGCATCGACAGTTCACCGAGTCGCGACTGAAGTTCGTCGCCGTCAAGCATATAGTCTTTTGCTTTTGGAAGTTTACGCTCTGAAATCCAATGCAATAAACCAGAAATATAATAAACATTGCAAAAAAAGAAACAAAACAATAGCAAATATACACATACGTATATCTCTGAACAAAGGCAATATACAAATAGACACGATGGTCAACAAATACAACAAAACAAGCAAAAAAATCCAGACAACTAACCAATTAATGTCAACAACAAGAAACAAGCAACCAAATTGAACATGAGATTCTTTGCCATCATACTCCCGCCCAGCCACACTGCTCTGAACGACCCCTTACCTGAACCGTCAATTTCAGTCAACGATGGCTTCGATTCTTCGCGATTTAAATCTTCAACAATCGCTTTCATATTGCTCTGGAAATCTTCTTTTGCATCGGACGATAAACGTTTCTTGCCTAAATACCAAAATTGATCGAAAATCAGAGACAATTTTAAAAACTAAAACTTGTTATAAACCAATGGTGTGACCAAAAATGCTGTATTGGCAAACTCCCTTTGTTAGTTTCTTCAAGGGTTTTGGGAACTTTTTCAATTCTATCGCACAAAAAACCTCCTTCGAAATTTTAGTAACATTACTGAACATCCGATTAAAACGAGCTAAACTTTCTTCTTCCAAAGAGCTCACTCCTGCCTTTGTGGTGCATACCTTTTTTCGACTTGGCCTCTTGTTTGTATTGTTCTTTCATTTGTGATATTGTCTGATAATCGATACCCCATTCTTCACCAGACGTACCACCGTCATCTTCGGTGTCTGATTTTTCTGTAAAAAACACAATCATTTTGGAATCATTTTCAAAAGCCATCATTTTGAGTGAAAGGTATGCAAAAAATTTCAGACGCATTTTCTAAGGCGATAATTAGTGAAGCGCTAAACGTACACGCGGCCTTCACGATAACTGAAAACATAGATTACTACCAGTGTACGTCACGTTATGTCAGCAAATACCAAGGAGCTACCAGATATTCGACTTCGGTCTAATACACGGCTGAAACTCGACATACGTATCCGAATATTTTAGCTTGTGGTCCACAGTATAGCTTCTTTAAGACCGATGCACAAGGCCCCGGGAAGACAATTGCTGTTAGGGCAGCCCAAACAACTACTGGAATACAAACTGCTTTTAATTGGAGGATCTACAGACCAAACAGCTGATGTATATTTGGCTTCGCCATATTTGCAGTAAGCGATTCTTCTTCTTCTTCTTCTGGTAGACGTAACCAACGTCATTCGTCCATCCCACCAAGCGATTAAACTGTGAGAGCGTGTGCCATCATTTTTAATCAAATACAAAGTTTGTGTTCGATAAAATTTATTGAAATGAACCGTTGTTATAAAATTCTAATCGTTTATAATGGTTAGGGTTTAAGTCTTTATATAATGATGTAATGTAGTATCCTATTTCTTTATTAAGCATGGTGTGCTAAAGTTGGAAGCGGCATCGGCGTCGGTTCGGCAAAATTTCAAAATAAGAATCGGCATCGGTATCGGCAAGAATTTTGGTATCGGCACATTTCTAGTTTACACCCTGGTAAGTTCATCTCATAACTTAGTGGCTTCTTTTGGTATAAGTATGCAACCATTAAGAGTATGTTTTCAAAAAACGAGTTTCCTCCGTGGCGAATCTCGAGTTCTGATAACAAATACGATTCACCAAATGCAAGAAATGTGCCAAATTTCGAAGTGCTTATTGATTTGTTCAAAATTTACAAGCAATATATCTCCAACTGGTTGATGTCAACAAAAAACCGTAGATGCGTCGATAAAAAGTAAAAATTACAAAAAATTTGGCACTCTATTTATTCAGTAGTAAATAATCGGCACAGCACTTACTATCACTATCGCCACCGCTCAGAAAATCGAATTGCCGCAGCGCTTCCCCTTCTGCATCACCGAGGTCATTTGCCTGAAAATATAAATAATGAATTCACCAAATCTAGCTTAAAACTGTATGCCTGTCCGACTATAGACAAATCTATTCACATATTACAATTCATAACTACCGACATCCCATAGTTTGACAGTATATGCTCAAATTTATGTGGCCTGATATGCCAAACTCCACAAAAGCCAAACCACTTACCTTCGCAAATACGTCTTTTCTAGCTGAATCGGAAATTTGTTCATTTTCGTTGTCACTAAAATAATTGACAAACCTGTATATACACATACAGATGCAAACGAATAGCTTCATAGGCATTCAAACAGAAGAAACTAAAAACTGCCCTTTACGACATAAAACATACAAAATTATACTCAACTCAAGTTTAATAAAAGAAAACAGTTTAATCTTGACATATATTCCCAAAACAAAAATGCTAACCATCTACAGTCAGACAGACAGTGTCAGGTTCCCAATTAAAACATCTAAAAATATTACATGCCGACTTTCTTGACCACTTACCTATCATCTTGATCGTGTATTCCAGGTGAGTCAAACACGTGATCGTCTTTCAATCTGAAACGAAACACTTAAATTTATTTCTATAAAATAACCGAAATTCCGGTTTCGGTGATGGAATATGCTATTTTCGCACTCCTTTACAAAAAGAAACCAAAACCAAAAACCGTCAATTGCTAACCTTCCAGCAGCCAAACCAGCGCTACCGGGACGGGTTGCTGGTGACGAGCCATCGGCTGCTCCGCTGAGTCCAGCACCACCTGGTCCGCTAAGGGCATCAAGTCCAGGTCCTCCGTCTCCAGGATTAACGCCAAGTAAGGACCGCACGCGAAACGATCGAACATCGAGAATAGTATCTGTGTATCCAATTTCTTGCAGATACCTACAATAATAAAGATAACACATTGTACGTATGTAGCGCATGTTCTACACAATCACATAATACGTATAACTTTCATTATCCGCAAGCACTTGCCTTGTTACCATGTTGAAAATGATTTAAATGTTTTTCGATATGCTACGGACCTGAATTTTTCAAGGCGAAATATATTTGAATTTTAATTTCAAATGCAATTTTATATTTAAAATTGGCTAAAGGAAATCACATACCGAAAAAATAAATAACTTCGAGCTTCACTTACTGTCTGAGCAGCTGACGGCCTTTACGCCAACTAAGGTTATTGTTTGCTTGGTTTGTTGCCTCCAGTACATCAGACGCAATCTGTGAGTCATCTGAAGAGTAAACCAATATGAACAGCAGGGTAACATTTGGATTTTGGTGTTTTCCCCGGATGTCTGCGGCTCTTAAAGAACCCATGTCGTAGTTTTGCTAGTAAACATTGCCCGTCTGGGCATTTATTCTTAAACTGAATCCCAGCAAATTTTTGATTGCATTCAACTTCGATCCCGGTCGGGTGTATTTCGATGCTATTTTAAGTTTTACCTTCATATCCCCTTTGTTTTGAGACAGGGAAACAGAGCGAGAACCACTCATATTTGTATCTCTTCATCACAGACAAATGGTATTGAGTTTGAAATAACTAACTATATAATTGCGTAGACTACAGTTAGATTAAGCTAACTGTGAAGAGCTGGGCATTCCAGTCGCTTGGTTGCGGCGCAGGCGGGGGCATCAACCGAAGGAAAATTTCTGAGCGTGAGAGGGTTGCAGAATTTTCAATAAAGCATCAGTTGCACTAGACAGTGATTAAAAAGCCGAAGCTTTTAATGATTCAAGATATTTATGAACAATGTGCGAATGTTCATTAGATAAAATACCGGACTGAAATACTAAATAATACATTACCATCATCGCCTCCAAGCTCTGATAAATCTAAATCAACACCGTATTTAAGCTTGTGATACTTGCACCTACAACAAAATACATAATCCGTTGGGGTGAATTGCATATATAATTCATTAAATTCTTATTTGAATTCATCTACGGGTACATACGCTGACTTGTAAAGCCAGTTTTACGACATTATCACCTTAAATATACGGTACCCGGCAAGTTACACCGGATACCGGATATCAGTTTTACGGATATTAAACCGGATCAAGATATGCTGTCGCACCATGGACTACTTATAAAAATTAGCCACAAAAACTGCAAATGTGCCAGTGTGTAGAACCATAGATATGTTGTGTTATAAACATTATTCTATCAGTTGGCAATTTGGTTGTCTCAACACTATATACTAGCCCATCATACATCAAACGAATACCAAAAAATACAAAAGCCCTTTAGTAGTCTTCGAGTACGACACATTTATACTGCTCTTAAACATTGAAACCAGGTGTATCGTGAGTTACCGTTCTTGCTTGAGCGCATATTCCAACATTTTAATACGACGAATTAAGTCATTCTTCAAGTTTTCTAAGCCTTTGCGCTCGCCTTGTAAGAATGCTATTCGTGCCTATAAATATTAGAACTTGTACAACACAATTGTATATAATATATACAACACCAAAACCATTTGAAACGTAGGTATACGTACTTTGAAAGTAAAATCGTCAATGAAGCTCTCACACGACTTTACCTTTTGAAGCACAAAACACCTAACGCACAAAATAATAATAACAACAAATGCCGGTGAAAGAAATATTTTAGCGGATCTAAAACCGGATTCAGATTTACGGCCGCACCCTGATGAGTTAAAAACAAAGCCAATCCAGATTTACGTAAGCACGTACCTGTAGCTCAGCACGCTCAACTTCCCATTGTGCTCGTTCCATTTCAAATCGAGCCCATTCATGCTGAATGAAATGCAAAACGCCAGGGATCGAGTATTGCACACGAGCTCGGTCTTTATCATCTAGAAATATTTAGCATATATATTAGATGTTTAGGTAACCGACCATATTTATACGTGTAACAAACAGGGTTCCAACAGAAATGATAAGTATATATATTTAACAGGAAGCAGGAACTGTTTTTCACCGAAACAGGAAAAAGAGTGCGAATGTATCTGCTAACTGATTATGTGCAAAATAAAATATGTTGTTCCTCGAGTTTTGCGTCGTGCTCCAAGTTCCACGAAAACACGTGTCAAATAGGTACTTTATAATGTGAGGAATCTGTGGACGAAAATACAAGTTGTGAAGAAAAGAACTAGAGGTCAAGCAAAATTTATGACAAATGCACTTTTTACTTATAAGCTTACTCTTTACGATTTACTAGGAATGTGCCGATACCAAAATTTTTGCCGATGCCGATTCTTATTTTGAAAGTTTGCCGATGCCCACTCCAACTTTAGTACACAATACTTAATACACAGATGGTATACTGCATTACATCATTATAATTTTATGAGAACAGTTCATTTCAATTAATTTTTCAAACACAAACGTATGAGAGATAACAATTCTCCGGACCAGTCACCAGACACACTGATGAGCCTAGAAATGAAATTTATAGCATTCCAACTGTCTGTTATGTGCAAAAAGTATCGACAAAGAATCGGCAATTTTTTATAGTGCCAATGTCGATGGCGATGCACACGAAACGTAGGGATGTGCCGATTAATCGGCATCGGTAATAATCGGAACTTTCCGTGAGTATCGGCATTAGCACTGCAAAAAATTGCCGATTGTTTGTCGATACCTTTTGCACATAACAGTCAGTTGGAATGCTATGAGTTTCTTTTCTGTGCGCATATCGGTGTGTCGGGCCATGAGAACTGTTACCTCTCTTGTGTTTGTTTTTGATAAAAGTAATTGAAATGAACCGTTCTTATAAAATTATATTCGTTTATGACCTTTAGGGCTTAAGTCTACATGTAGGGATAGACCGGATCCGAGACGGATCTCTGCAATTTTTAAGATAAGGATCCGAATCCGGGTCCGGTAAAATAAACTATCGGATCTCCGGATCCGAAATTTGATATACAAACAAAAACATACCAAAATTGGTGTATGTATTTCAACTATGCGTACGTAATCTAATAAGCACTGTGTGAGCATTTATGCTTTGTTGGAATGTCAGGTTAATGACATCCACGTGGAGACCAGTGTTGTTACGGAAGAAGAACAAACATAAAAATTTTAAAGACTTCTTTTTTTAGTTGCTGTAAGTTTTGTTGACTAATTTTGCGAAACAATCAGTTGAACTTTTTGTATTTTATATACTTTAGGTATTGAAAAATTATCCAGCTAGTAAGATCCGGATCCGGTCCGGATCTAAATTTTAAGATCCGGATCCGGATTCGAATCCGGTAAATGGAAAATTTTGGATCCGGTCGTTCCCTATCTGCATGTAATGATCTAATGTAGTATCTTATCTGTTTGTTAACGGTTTTGCTTCCCCCGGTTGACCATTCGTTGAATGTGCATTTTAGGTTTCTTTAAACATGCATCAGGGTCCAGGATGCGAATACGTATTAAAAAGGTATCAAAATTATTATCATTATTTCCTGCTGGAACATTGAAAACTAACTTTTAGGCTGACCATTGTAGCCGTCAACTGTAACTGATTCGCCCGGATTATCATATAAAGGCGGAGTTGGTGGTTCATCCATCGCGTTAACCATCGTTACGATAAGAAAACCGATGTGAGAAGTTCATTCATAAATACCAAGACATCCTATAGGTATACACTACAATAATGTACTTGCACTGTTCTAAAATTTATTATTAAACAGTACTATACACAAGTGTATGCCAGTCATAAATCGAGCTGTGCTCGTTATGTACATTAAAACGAGACATACACCTTTAAAGCTCAATGTGCATTTTGGTTTTTCTAGCAGTTGTGATTTACGTGCACGGAATTGTGAGCTGTGATACTTGGTTTTTAAAGTGGAGTGAATGAAGCCGGTATAAACGGCTGTTCGTATTGTAAACTTGATGTTATAAGGCATTTATTTACTAACAACAGACAAATTGATGCAGGCTTTTCTATGTTTTCTAACGATTCGAAAATTTTACTTCTGTACCTTTCACATACGAAAACCGAATTAGCGCATGGTTCCACTAGCTATGTCAACATTTGTTTTCAATGAACTCTTTAAACATAGTACGCAAGATTGCCTAAGGCATTAAAAGATTACTGTTCTAGTGACTTGCAATTGAGTGCCAAAGCTCAAATTGTAACTGTATGTCCCGAATATTACCTTAATTTCAACAGGATTACAGCAGTATTTAAATTGAGGTGATTGGGGAAATTCGAACCAAAACGCAGTTTGGTAATACAACCCAAAAATTTAGTAGACTTAGATTTTTCGCTGCTTAAAACAAATGTATTTTGAAGTGGGATAGTTGCATTTCAGGAGAGGTTTTGTATTAAAGCTGGAAAATGTTACTGGACTATAATGTTGTAGAGCTGCATCTGCGCTTCCAGGGTAGCTACGGTGGAGTTTTGCTGACGTGTGACCATACAAATGAGCCAGAAATTTTATGACGCAAAAGCAGCTGCAGTTGCAGAGTGATTAGGAGTCCTATTTTTGCATACTTACTGCTGCAGACATGTGCATTGCTTTTCCTTGTTGCGATTTTATCTATATACTTTGGTTATTACAACATGTTGATTCTCAGTAGTGTTGTTTGTTTGTAAGTGCAGCTGCAAAAATTATTTTATTTTTAACTTTTTAGGTTTAGGTATTAATTTATTCGAAGGTATTTAAACACCTATTATCTATTCTGCATATACATTACGTTTATATGCACAACAGATAATGATTAGATTATCAATGATGTATTGTGCTGTAGTTTTTGTTTGTATTTTCGTTGGCTTCGTATGCAACGTTGCAAGTAAGTTCTGATTTGAATTTCTTTCATAAAAGTGACTACGGTCCAAGCAGACTTAATTCGTTTTAGCTTGAACGTCTAAAAGCATCCATTTATTATGTACGTGTATATGTACACATGCGTATGTAATGATTTGTTTCTTTAAAATCACAGGACGGAATGTATAAAGTTGTTGCATTTTATTGTTGATGCTGTTGTTTAGTTTTGTTAATTCTAGGTGCATCCATGGCAGCAATGTCTGTTGATCTAGGATCTCAATTTGTCAAAATAGGAATAGTGAAGGTGGGTTGAATGATTACCATGATTGTGATTTAGACGCAGCGTAGCGAAATTTAAAAAGCAAATGTTATCCTGCTGACGTTAGCATGCGACAATTTTTGAAAGTGGATTGGTATATATACAGGTAGCCAGAGTGGACAGTCATGCTTATCGCTAAAACAATGGCTGGTTTCCGAATAAGTATGACTAAGTAATTGCTTAACTATTTTGCTGTTTTTAAAAGTTTACTTAAGTTAAGTAAATACTTAAGTCGCTGACTAAATTTGATATACTACAAAATAAACGGATCAGGCATACAAACCTTGGCTAAATAATGTCTCCTTAATATAAAGCAAAACTATTTGTTCCTTGTTACGGCAATGGCCTGATTGTAATTTTATATCAGTAAAGCGCGGAATGTTTTTGTATTTTTGTGTCAGTCTAGATAATAAAATGTTCAAATATTACGTAAGCACAAAAATTACCGCAAAATTTTATTTTTAGCAAAAACACGCTGTCAATCACAGATATAGGAATATAACACGACCCCAACCCAAAGACGACGATAAAATATATAACGCTTTCAGTGTGAACACTACGCTTTCAGCTTTTTTCCAACGAAAATGGATCGTCAATCGCCAGTCTATTTAATCTTAGTAGTAAACGCTTTTAGCGGTTATTAAAATGAAATTTTAGCGTCAATTGGAACTTTTAAATTCTTGGCACGACTCCTTAAATGTCCTCTATAAACACAACTATCTGTGTTTTAACATTACTAAAACCGTAAAAAAATTACAGTCAAAAATCAACAAATACCACTGACGTCCGTTAAATGTGAGCGAGCAAAAAACGAGAACTTGTTTTTTCCTTTGGTCTCGGTTTGAAACCTATCGAGACTCAAAAAACCAAGATTGAGACCAAGACCAGCCAAATCCCGAGACTTACCGAGACCGAGACAATTTTTGTTAGAATATTAACTGCTGGAGACGTAGGTACGTATGTACATTGTACATTTGTTATTTTCAGCCTGGAGTCCCTATAGACATTGTATTGAACAGGTAAGTATACCTATATGTATGTTTAGTGAACAAATATTCGAACACATGTAAATTGGTGCTAAAACGTTTTCATTTATCTTTAATATGGCAGTGGTTATGCGGCCGTTTTCCTGAAATCGTTTCGTTACACAATAACGGCCCGCAAGGTTCCACTATAGTTACTGCAAAAATTTGATTCGTGTCCTTGTTCCGGCATTGAAAGACGCAACAACCCGAATTTTTACTGTTTTCTTGCAGATTACGAAAAAATTGGAGTAAAAACTAAAATATTACGGGAACGTTGGCTTCTTTTCACAACTTGCGTTTTGTCTGCTCATTCGTCAAATTATAAATGATTTGGAGTATGTTTGTAACTTTGAAAACTGGCTAAAAGAGCACAAAACAGTTGACGAACATTACATTTTATTTTGTTACAGTCAGTTAACAGTCTTTCGTTGGTTGCAATATATTTGCAGTTGGACCGGTTCCTGTTCTGGCGAAAAATGACTTCCTGTTCCTACTTCCTTTGAACCCTAGCCTCCTGACACCGACATTGCACGTTCGCTTCACTCGCTAAAATTCAACACACAAAGTCCTGTGGCCCTTTAAAAATTTACCCCAACCACAGCCGGACATTTCCAGTGACCCAACCGATCCCTAATTTCACCCGAGCTCCCCCTACGAAGGATTGGATCTCCGCCGACCGAATACAATTCCTTTCCACACTTCTGAAATAATGTGTACATATGTTGGATTAATGATTACCGGATAGTTAAGGTGCGCTGATATTTTTTATAAATGCGTATATACGGATTGTTTTTGTAGGGAGTCTCGCCGTAAAACGCCAACTGTTGTCAGCATTCGCGGCCAAGAGCGAACCTTCGCTGATGTTGGTGCACATGCGGTAAAACGTTTTATTTTTCATATTTTAACATTTGGTGTCAGTTGCAAATTATTGTTTACAGACTACACTATTACAGAACTATAATTAGGATTGAAATTTCGACGGAACAGAGACCGGAATCTGAAGTGTTTTTCATTACCGAACAACTGTTTTAGTTGTTAAAAAACCAGCAAAAACGTGCCTGTAGCGGTGATAGACTAATACATATAGCTTGTATTTTATTTGTTATTTTACATTGCTGTTATATGCATCAGGGCAATTATTTTGCAGGCAGTTAGGTATCCGAAAACTGGTTACACATTCTTCACGGATCTGATGGGCAAAACAATTGACAATCCACTTGTGTCAGCGTATCTAAAGCGATTTCCGCATTTCGAAATTGTGCCGCACGAACAGCGCAGGACTGTGATGTTTAAAGAGAATGAGTAAGTTATTGCGATTTGGATTTTAAGAAATAAACGTAAACTGTTATTGTGCTAAAGATGTTTTAGTTAACTCAAACTTAGCAATTATGCACAAGTTATTCTGAATAGTGTATTGTGTATGGTTACAGCGGATTTGGTTATGAGAGTTGTGTATTTCGTTTATAGAGACGTTAGCTACAGCGTCGAAGAACTATTGGCAATGTTACTAGCTGAATGCCGTGCCATTACCGAGAAATTTGCTCGTAAGTTGTTGTTTTTGTTTGATTGGTGGTAAGCATTATTTTATCATAGTTTCTTTTGTTTTATGTTGTTTTATATCGGTAGTCGGTACTATGTATATACTTTTTATAAAGTTTGATGTATATATTTTCTCAAGAGTGTGCTTATAAACGGTACGTATATAACGTTTTAGATCAAACTGTCAAAGATGTCGTGATAGCGATTCCGCCGTACTTAAATCAAGCAGAGCGTCGAGCAGTGGTGACAGCAGCCGAGTTGGCTGGTTTGAATTTGCTTCAACTGATGAATGATAATGCAGCAGGTAGGCTGCTAGCTCTTCGTACTCTACGCCACATTTAACGTCCGGGCATAAACGAAATTGAAAGTGGAAAGTTTACGCTCTGCTTGAAGTATTTAATTGTAGGCTGTTACTTGAAGACTTAGTATGGCACTATACTTTTTGCGCAGCGCCCCACGGCGCCGCAAATGAAAGTTTGTTTATTAACATATTTGTTTGCGGTGCAGTACGGCAATTCTTCTACAATGCCTGATGGCGCGCGATGTCGTTAAAATTGTCAAAAACTATATCGCCTTTTAAGGAACATTGATGTTGTTGTAAACGTTTCAGCTGGCGTCAATTATGGCATGTTTCGACGCAAACAGTTTAACGAATCATCAACATTTGTAATGATCTACGATATGGGCGCAGTAAAAACAACTGCGACTGTCTACGAGTATAAACTGGTCAAAGACAAAGTGACCAAAGATAAAGATCCTGAGATGACAGTGCTTGGAGTTGGGTATGTAGACATGGTATAATGTTAGGAAACTTAAAGGTTTGAACTTGGGATGTGCCAATTAATCGGCATCGGCATCTGTAATAATCGGTATTTTTCGAGAGTATCGGCATCGGCATTGCAAAGAAACTGCCGATTCTTTGCCGATGGTTTTTGCACATATAACAGTGAGTTGGAACGCTATCACTTTCACTTTTTGTCGTATATATAAATCAATGTGTTTGATCAGGGAAACTTATCTCTCTTATTTTGTGTTTGAAAAAATAATTGAACTGGAGTGTTCTCATAAAATTATCGTTATGGTGGTTACTATTTAAGTCTTCGTATAATGATGTAATTTAGTATCCTATCTGTTCTTTAAACATGGTGTACTGAAGTTGGAATCGGCATCAGTTCGGCATCGGCACGTTTTCAAAACAAGAATCGGCATCTTGGAAAAATGATTACCGAATCGCGCTAGAAAACGGTTTATGAAAACCGTATCACTATATATCCGGTTATGCTCTAGTGTATATAGCTTACAATTTGGTTTGGTGTCGTATTGTGAATACTGTATTTTGCTTTCAGCTACGACCGAAGCTTAGGCGGATTAGAATTTACGCTGCGACTCCGAGATTATTTAGCCGACGAATTTAGCAAGTCGCACAAAACACAAACAAACATTCGTGATTCACCACGAGCGATGGCCAAACTGTTGAAGGAAGCCGAGCGTGTGAAACAAGTTCTCTCCGCGAATGCAGATCATTTTGCGCAAGTATGTATTTGCATTAGTTTCTCCAGTTTGCTCTTTTTTTGCATTTATAGAGCCTGGGCTTTCAAGGTGCTCCAAAAATTTAACATTATGCTTTGGTAAAAAAATTTTGTTCGTTGTTATGCTGCAACCTCGACTCAGGATGTTGAATAACCGGGAGTTCGTGTTGCTACCGGAGGAGAGGTCAACACGGTCGCGTTGCAAAGGGTTACCCAGCGAGCGAATAAATGTTGTTGATGGATGGAATTTTAGTTGAAAATTGAAGATTTTTCCCCTTTCAGGTTGAAGGATTGTTTGAAGACATTGATTTTCGGCACAAAGTAACTCGAGAATTTCTTGAAGAGCTCAACAAAGATTTGTTTGATCGAATTGCTACACCTGTACGAGACGCGCTGAAGATGGCCGATATACCGTTGGTAAGTGTGGTTTTCTGATTTACCGTTTAGCATCATGAATTTAAAAAACAATAAAATAAGCCATTTCGTTGTGGATTAATTTTCTTGATTGTTACAGGTATAACCTTGAACTATGCACAAGTAACCCATAGTAATCTTTTCATCTTTAATAATACAGATACATGACTTTTAAATTCATGGCGCTTTCCTGTATTAATTGGCTGCTCAGTCAAATGGATGCAGTTTTAACATTGGAGATGGTCAAATGTAAGTACGCATCGCTGCCGTGTGCAGGGTTGTACAATAAAACTTTTAATGCATATTTTTTGTGTTAACGGGCCGTGTTTGTTCAGGGGTTCTCTTCATAACCTATAGTTTGCGTTACGTGCATTTTTAGGAAACAATCGAAACGGTTATTTTGATGGGCGGCGGTACCCGTGTGCCAAAAGTGCAAGAAAAACTACAAGCTGCTGTCGGCGGGTAAGGATTTGCGATATATAGGCGTGTGGTACAATTTCAGTTTCTTTAACGTGTTAGCTGAAAAGGTATTTACCAAGTTTCCTTCAGAATTAGTGCAAAATGGCGATTCTTGTTCCGGGTCATTTTTTCGGCATTCAAAGACCCAGGAATGTAAATGTTTTACGTTTTTGTGAGATATTACAAAGAATCAGCATAATGTTTACGCAAACTTGGTTTGTGTCCCAGCTTGTACTTAATCTGCACTTAATTCATTTTTAGAATTGTTAACGCAAGGGGTAATAAAAACGCAAAACGGTTGACGAACAGCATATCTTAATTTCTGTTATGACCAATTAGCAGTGACGCTGCGTTGAAATATAGTTACTTTTCTGGTTCCTGTTTTCAGTGAATTGCCGTTCCCGTTGCAACCCTGACATTTATAAAGCGACGATCATGTATTTCAGCATGGTTAACGTGTGTATTTGTTGTTTTTGTGTTATAGAATGACATTGAACAAATATATCAATCAGGATGAAGCAATCGCACTTGGCGCAGTTTATCAAGCAGCGCACTTGAGCAAAGGATTTAAAGTGAAGAAGTTCATTGTGAAAGATTCTAATCTTTATCCGATTCGGGTATGGCGATTGAATGAATTTGGTTTGTTTTAAATTAATTTTTAAATTTCAAACAACACTATATCTCTAAATTAGGGTTTGTGCCGAGGGTGTTTTAAGACAGTAGGATTTGTAAATATAGTATAAATAAATTTTGTCGGCGATTTTTCGTTTAATTGTATGAAGCCGCAATTCAAAGCACATAAAAATATTCAAAAGTTTGTTACATATTTATAGGCGTAACTAAACACTGGTGGTGCAACTGACGCTTTATTGAAAATTCTGCGAACACCACCACTCAGAAATTTCTCCCCGGTTGCGAAACGGGGGCCGCCGGTTCATGGCCCGCCGCTCCGCTGTGACTCAGCGAATGCCCAGAATAAACTAATTAAACATGGAATGAAAAGGAGGGTTAAAAAGTTTACATCTCCGCTTCTAATGTTCAATTTATATTCAAAAACTTCCTGTTTCGAAAGTTTTAACTTATAAAATCTGATCAGAAAGCGAAACCAAACCATCGTGTTTTCTTTTAGCGAAAAAATTTGTGTGCCGCTGCTCAAAATTATACAAACGAAATGCCCGTATAATAATTTCTAGCTGATAGTACATATTGCAAATGTGGTTCTAATTGTAGGTTGATTTTACAAAAGAAAATTCTACTACTGCAACAGATCCAGCTGGTAAACGCGTTGCCAGAACGCTGTTTGGGTTCAAAAATCCGTTTCCACAAAAGAAAGTTATGACGTTCGCGAGGCATATGGTCGATTTTGATTGCAATGTCAATTATGGCGAGTCGCCTATGATGGATGAAATGCAGCTTAGGTATGTTTTTATTGTAATGATTGGACGTAGCATTCATTTGCTATTGTTTTGGGGTGCCAGAATGGCCTCTTTTGTTGGTCTTACCTATAATTTTTACCCCTATCGTTCAGAATCTTTATTTTTTATTTATCTAGTGTAATTATTGTTCTTTTGGTATTTTGAAGTTTGTGAATATTTATAAAGTTCTCGAATAGTTCTGTGCCTGACTGTTGACCTTTCCCGAAAATTTTTACCCAAACAATAACTGAGTTCGCGTTGCAGCACCAAAATGGAATGTTCGTGCTTGTTTCGCTTGCGGATATTGGTCTTACCTATAATTTTTACCCCTATCGTTCAGAATCTTTATTTTTTTATTTATCTAGTGTAATTATTGTTCTTTTGGTATTTTGAAGTTTGTGAATATTTATAAAGTTCTCGAATAGTTCTGTGCCTGACTGTTGACGTTTCCCGAAAATTTTTACCCAAACAATAACTGAGTTCGCGTTGCAGCACCAAAATGGAATGTTCGTGCTTGTTTCGCTTGCGGATATTACAAATACTGCTAAACAAATACGCACCCATAGCAATACTCTGCAGTATTCTGTAATGTATTACTGGATTTACTCTGGTCGGTGTAAATATACAAGTTTGAGTGAAGGACATATCTACACTTTTGATGCCGTTGTGGGACACAGCGGAATTCCAGTAGAATATTGCCCATTTATTATTATTATTATTATTATTGCTGGTGTTGTTGTTTTTCTGTTGTCATGTAGTTTAACATTATTCTGCATTTTTCAGCCACATAGGCTCATTGAACATATCACACGCGCAGATTGAAGGTGTTGCCGATGCGATTCAAAAGCATTTGAAAGAAAATGTGGAGTACAAAGGGGTTAAAGTTCATTTTCGGCTCGATGAAAGCGGAATTATGATTCTCGATAATGTAAGTGTACCATAGTATTTGGTGTTTAGAAGCGGTTTACAAGATACTAGAAAACAAGTTGGGTTGTGGGCTTGGTGTAGGTAGGGGCTGCAAGGTGGTTGGCTTTTCCTTGCCGTTTTCTTAACTAGCTTAACTCTATGGTTCGGTTTGACTAGTGTTTACACTAAGGTTAACGTTGTACTTGTGCGGGGGCCGTACGTTGCCGTCCGTAATCGTTCGGGTATTGTACATGACCAATGCACGCATAATACTGCACGGTTGACGTGTTGTGCTTGATAACACTAAAATATTAAATGTATGGAGGCTCCATAAGAGTGGCGCTATACTTTTGGCTGATTTCAATACCGTCCGCAACGCAAGTGCATTGCTGCACATCGCCGCATCATATTTTAAACAAAAATTAATTTTGCGAACTTTCGACCCCGCATATCAACTATAATACCATACTTTATGTATGGTTTCGTTAATGTTGGATGTTAACTGCAATTTTTAAAGGACCAATATTTCAAATCATGTTGTTTCATTTTATATCATAGGCTGAGATATTGTTCGACAAGAGTCCAGAAGCAGTTGCAGCTGAAGAATCGACACTATCAAGTTAGTTCATTAGTACTTATATTATTTTCATATTATGTAAGCGAGTATAAATTTATATGAAACTCACAAATAACATTTAGTCATCAATCATTTTATAGTTAGACCCTTTAATTGAAGTTGAAACTTTTCTTTAGTATCTTTGATTCGTAGAATTGCATCCGGGTTTGGGTATTTCGAATATTTTCGGCAAGAAATTTCCGCGTCGGGTTTTTAGTTTAGTCAAATGCTGGACCCGAATTTATAATATTTTTATTTCTAATGTTGCGTCTCTATTTGCTTGTTGCATGCATGTTTGTTATGAATTTAACGTTGTATTTTTTAAATCTCCTGCTAATGTTAAGTAAATTTTCTGTGATATTAAGATAATACTGACGGTTGGTTTGATGGTAAGTATTCAGGGCCAAGTCCGGAATAGTATCTTGTTAGTTTTTCGTATGGCTGCACATCGTAGTTCGCGGAATTTTGTTATTTTTGTTTGGGATGATTCCCCGAGTGCTACACCAGATGCCAAGAAATACCGGAGAAGGATCTTGATTCTTTAATATTCGGCTCGCGCGTTTGCCGGAACCGCATGTATAGCTCAACTAAGTATTACAACGAACACGAATTCCAGTTGAACCTTGGTGTTTAACTAATGAAATGGCTAAAATGTGGCTCTTGAAAATAATTTGCTTGCCAAAACTCTCACCGCGTTTTTGTTTTGCATTTGGTTGGTGGTTTTCTTGTTACGTGTAATGTGGAGAGGCTTCGATTGGGGCCCTATTTAACACTTTTTGGATTATTTTCCGTAAATGTTTGTCGGGCGCATCAATTTTCGAGTAGCAATGCTCAGTTTTGTTCGAAGCTATTTTCTAATTGTGCTGCACCATGATGCGACATAATATCCCGTTACAGCCAATTATCGTTTTGTGTTGTGAATAAACGTCGGTGATGGTTGCGGTGGGATCGTTTTGGGTTTGGTGGCATCAATGTGCTATTACGTTTTTATTTTTTGTAAACGGGTGCACTCTTTGCTATATTATGTGCTATTACGGTCGCTGTTCTGTTCTGTTACCATCTGAAAATCCGATTTAACATGTATGTCGAGTGTGGCAAATGCATTTTAGCTCGAAAATCTCTGGATCTTCATTAAAATTTGCGCAGTTGTAGTGTAGTGTGCGTTTCATAACAAAAGTTTCAAGCTCCCTTTGAAAACTTCGGTTATCATTTTCCGTGCGAGCTTGAAACATCCATTGTGAAAGGCGTATAATCAGTGGCAATTTATTGGTTGTTGGCTGGGTTTCTGAAACCCTACTTAAGTGCGACTTAGTACTTAAGTACGTGCTAAGTAATTACTTAAACATTTTGTCGTTTTAATACTTAAGTCGGTGGCTAATTTTGATATATTACAGATTAACCGCTCAGACATACTAACATTGGTCTAACTGAAATTGTAGTCATGGTGCCTCATTAATATAGACCAGAATTATTGCTTTCTCGTTATGACAGTGGTTCACATTTGACGTTTATCTGTTTTTGTTCGAAAAGTTAAGTATTTACTTAAGTCGGCGACTTTAAGTAATTACTTAAGTAAGATTTCAAAATCCCAGCCATTGTCTTTTTAAGAATTTTCTCATTTTTGTATATTGTTTTGTTTTAGAAATAGGAAGCAAAATTAGCAGCTTTTTTGGCGGTGGCAGTAAATCTGAAACAGTTGATGGAAAAGACGAGTCAACGAAAGATAAAGCAGAAGAAGTTTCTGCGGATGCCGAAAAACAAAGCGGTGATAGCGAAAAGGTAAAACAGTGTTACTGGCAGTAGGGTGCAACTGGAATTCCGGCAATTTTTCAGTGGAATTTTGTGGTATTTTTGGAATTTTACATTTTTCTAACTTGGCAATTTAAGAAACAAATACGAAATTGTCACATTTACACTTTGCATCAAACTACATACTTTTTACGATGTTTCTTTTTACGTAATGTATTCTAAATGTTACAAAATTGTTTACAAGCGGATTTTACAATAACAGGTATTCTTTTTACTTTCTGGTTCGTGTATTTTGAAATTTCGGTCACATCCTTGCTAGCAGGAATAGGTAGTCTCGTCAATTTTGAGTCATCAGAATTATGGGTCGTATCCTTTCGCATTTTTCATTTTGGTTTAAAATCCAAAATTTCATCATTGGTCCATAATGGCGTACAGTTCGTTTTTTGTTATGCGCTTGGCATTTAAAGTTTCAGCTAGAAAAATTGTAGGGCGCTTCTTTAACAGATATTTGCTGTGTTTGCAAACAACTGTGTAATGCCTGTTATAAGTTATGGGCTGTGGTAATATGTGCACAAGAAGTTTATTTAAGCAAATGTTGCCATGTATATGCACATAAGAAATTATTGCTATCTATGTACGGTAGGAGTAAAGGCAGCATATAGGGTTCCATCAAGAACTAATTTTTTTGCTTAAAATTTAACTAAAATGAACGGGATGCTAGTCATTCTTTTTGAAGTTGAATTATATAATAATTTAGCAACTGTAAAATTTTTAATGCTTAAACGGTAGACAGAACACCGTAGAAAATTTCGTTCCTGCGTTCAGCAATGCCGGAACAGGAATCTATTCGTTGCAGGACTACCAGACGGGAAATGAATTCCGTTGGAACCCTGGGAGCATGCTTGGCTCAAGTACAATTATATGTCCGACGTTGGGTGTCCAGTGTAGTCCTAAACTTTGGTAAAACTTGTGAAAGGGGGTTGTTGTCCCCATAGCGTTTTAAGCGTCATGTCTTAAGATAATTTGAAACTTAAGATGAGTAGAATGATTGCGAAACGGTGAAAATCAGATACTGTGTACTAGATGTGTTAAGCAAATTTTAAAAAGAAAATTTTTCATTAGAGGCGTCCGTACCTTTTTAAATATTGGAAAAATTGTAGGTGTTGAGAAAAGGTCCGCCATTCCTACCCTGTATACGCCATTGACAATATGTAACAGTTTTTAATTTACAAAGTACAATTTGTTTTATTACTTTATATTGGTTGCAGAAAACAGATACTGAAGGAAAAGAATCAAGTGACGGTTCGCCGACACAAGAAGGCAAAAAAGACGCCAAAAAACCGACATCAGGTACCAATAAAAGCGAAGATTCAAAGCCAGCCGCCGAAACTTTGGCAGGAACTGATTCGTCAAACGCGACCAATTCTACCACGACGGGAGCAACCTCCAGTGGGCCCAAAGACTCAAAACCTGTGAATGTTCGCGAGAAACTTGTAGTGGTTCAGACGCAGCTTGATGTGAAGAATATGACCGCCGATGATTTCAAGCAGTCGAAAGCACGGTGCGTTTTAATGGGGCTCGCTCGAGGGTTGCGTTGAAATGGCAGACATTGCAAAGAAGTTCTTATTCTATTTCACGGCGGTTTAAGGTATCAAAATCTCCCCTCCCTCTTCGGTATCAGTTTGCTAATATCCGGACTTTCGTGAATATCGCATCGGTCCTACAAAAATTGACGATGCTTTTCCGATACTTTTTGCACTTAACCGTGAGTTGGGGAATGTTGTCAGCTTCGCTTCTCGGCGTATACAAGTGGATCTGATTAAGAAAACGGGTATTTCTTTTGCGAATGTGTTTGAAAAATTAATTGAAATGAACGGTTGTCAGACATTATAATCCTTAATGGTGGTAAGGTTTAAGTCTTCGCATTTATAGTGTTGTAATGTAGTATTCTATAAGTTCTTTAAGCTCGTGTTATAAAATTGGAATCGGTATCCACATCAGTACACCACCAGATAAAACAGAACTGATCTGTATTTATTAGGGTATTAGGATCAAAAATCGTTTTTGCAGAGAAACAGTTGTATTTTAGAACGACCGATCATTATGTTGAGCAAAAAATACTTTTTATTACCAAAGTATACTTTCAGTGGGCAAACGCGAACTGCATTTCTGGGCATGGCAAGAAGTGACGCTGACGCGAAATGAAAAGTCCAAGCCTACAATTAATTTTAAATTAGTGATCTTGCACGACTCTTTCAACGGTAGTGCGCTAATTTAAATCCTATATTCGTTCACTACCGTGCGGTTCGGATAAAAATTTATTGGGTTCCGGTATCCGGTGAAATTGTAATCCGGTCGATCCCTGGCTTCCCACATGGCTTTCCATTTCAGCTAATATATTCATGATAACTTTCTGCTTGTTACAGCCTGAAAAAATTTGCTGATTATGAAAAAGAAAAAGCTGAGAAGGAAGAAGCTCAAAATGCTTTAGAAGCATTTTTGATCGACGTGAATGATAAGTTAGGTAAGTTAATAAACGCTGTGTTCGTGTATGGATGTGAACGTTTTTAAGCCAGTGGTGTGTTGTAGTGAAACGAATTTGTCGTTAAGTTTTAAAAAGTATTACTGACTTGAATGTTGTTAACGTCATTAAGGCTGGCTGAATATACATGAGTGTTCAACAGGATGTCAAGAAATACCACAGCCGGATATTGAATTGTATATTTCGATAAAAAGTAACACTTAACCGTGCAGCATAGCGTTACATCGGTGACAAGATTTGTTCGTTTCAGATCAAGACGAATTTCAAAGTTTAACTACGGAAACTGAGCGAGAAACAATTCGTGCCAAAATTAAGGAAGCCTCCGAATGGTTTGAAGAGACCTCATTTGATACACCGGTCAAAGTAAGTTGTTTGTAACAATAGCACTAATCCAAGGGGTTGTAACATTTGCAATATCAACATCTTAAGAACATTGCAGTATATTCAATAAATTTATTGTGGTTTTCCGTTTCATAAAATGTTTCGAAACGGAAAATTTAATCGTTCTTGGTATAGCCCATATAATTTTTGTATAAACGTTTTCAGATACTTTTTCAGTTTGTAACACCAGAAAACCCATTCGAAAGTTGTAATACAACATATTCTCACTCCCTTTCCAATATTCTGAATGACTGATAATATGTTTCCGACAAGACAAGATGACTAAGTATGTTATGATATGATAATTTTAGGACTTGAAATCCAAACTAAAAAGTTTAAAAGAAGCGACCAAAGATATGTTTTACAAATATGAAGAGCTTCAGGTATGGCATCGAATGGTTTAGCAATGCTTTCGTGCTCAAAAAATATTGTCTATTTTTCTTATAGAATATTGTGCATTTATGTGCTTCCTAGTTGTAACGGTTTTGGCACAGTATATCACTGAACAAAACATTTTTGACATGCGGCGCCGGAAGGGCATCGCCCGACAAGTGTACAGCTGCGACCTCCTTAGACTGATTTGATTCAGACCTTTGACTGCGTTAATATAAATTTCTTACATACTTAAATTGGCATAATCGTTAGGTATGCAAAAAGAAGATAATCTACGTTGTTCTTTTGTTATATAAGTACGCGCACGACTTTAAATTCATTCGTGTGCACATTGCTAAGCTAAAACGTGCAAATGACATGGTAGGAAGTACAATTAACACTATTTGCTAAATTTGTGTGGTTATGCTTCATGTATTTTTGATTGAAAAAAGCACTCAATATTCAAGTAATTTTTTGGTATCCAGTCATTGCCTGGTGTATTGGATGATTTTCTGTTTAATTTTGTCGTTTATAGGAGCGTCCGCGTGTTTTCGAAGCGATGAAAGGCATATTGAACTATTCAAATACGGTGTTGGCTGGAATGAAAAATTTAACTGAAGATACACAAATTTTTACCGATACCGAAATTAACAGCTTAGAAAGATTGATCAATACTTCAACGGTGAGTTTTGAGCTTGCGATTAGACGAAGTGGTTATTTACGGGCGTCTTGATTTTAAGATTGTTCAACTTATCATATAAGTACTAAAAATCTTCATTTTTGTCGAATATATTTGGAACTGTTTACTGTATTTAATGAGTATTGTTCCTTGTTTGTCTTGAGTTGTTTGTTTAACAAATTTTTTTAAATATTGTCTCTGTTGTTTAGGAATGGTGGATTGCGAAACAGCGTGATCAAGAAAAATTAGCCGCTCATGAGATGCCGGCAATAACACTGGCCGCTGTGGCTGAAAAGGTAACGTGATAATTGTTGTTTAAAAATAGTCGAATTGAGGAAGGTTTGTACTGAATAATTTTTGAAGGTCGCCTATTTATGGCCAAATTGTTTCTGTTGTTTGTATAAATTGTGTAGGAGTCAAATGTCAGTTATTGTTCTGTTTATTTAATCAAGGTTATAGTTTTAGAACATTCCATGATCAAGGTTTACACCGTGTGTCTATTGTATGCACGTCACGGTGCGACCGAATACTAAAAATACCTGGCAAACTTTCTGATATGATATGGCACCCTGACCTTGATGCATGCACCTATAATACTTTTTTATCAAGCTACTTCTATGACTTCAGGTAAATGCCCTCGACCGTGAAGTTAAGTATTTATTGAGCAAAGCGAAATTTGCCAAACCTATCAAACAGCGTGAAGCTGAAAAAGCGGCGAAGGAAAAAGAAAAAGCAGCTAAAACTGCAACAAAAGGCGGCAATCAAACTGAGAACGGCACGGTTGAAAGCGAAGACACAACTGTAGAAGACAAACGGTCAGAAACGGAGGAACAAACTCCATCAACCGGAGATGAAGGGACAGCGACGACAACGGAACCAACAGACGAAAGTAAGATCAGTTTTGTTTTGCAGGAATATATTTGTATTTTTGGGGCCTTTAGGGTAGAGGTAAATTGACGCATAGACCGGAAAGCCCAGCCGCGGCGGATCCAGAAAGTTCTAAAAGGGGGGCACATGAGATATGATAGTGGGGAAAACCTCGCGAGTGAATAGCCAAACACAATTTTAGTTGTAAACCATAATATAAAATCTCTATTTCAATTCCTGTTGGGGAGGCCCAGAGTAACATTGGGCAAAATTCTAAAAGGTGGGGATCCCTTAAAGTGGGTCGCATGAAGTGTTATATTGATAACAGGGTGCGACCGGATTTAGTTTACCGGATACGTATAACGTTTTATTTAGCATAAGTTTTTATTACCCGGAAGTAGCGTCGAAATTGAAAAGCATTGCCACTGGCATTTGAGCGAACAAGTAGCACATTCACTGTTGCATTGGCAGTGCTCATCCGTCGCACAATTTTCAGATGAAATTTTGAACCGGAGGGGTGTTTCGAATTGGGGGCTGAACCTGGTGGAGTTGGCCGAGTTGGGGTGATTTTGGTCCTGTGGGAGCTCACCACGCGCCCACCAGCAAAACGCCAGCATATTTTGGTGTTTTTTTTATTTTTAGCCACAACTCGGTCGGATGGCGACAACGATGAAGAGTTGGTTTCACCAAAACCAGACTACGGAGAACCTCCATCAATAACGTCTCAACCTGGATATCAAACGGCCACAGAGACCGATTCTGAGGATGCCAGTGGGACACCGCAGTCGCACGGCGATGAATTATGATTTCCCCTCTAGAATATCCTGGCATTACAGAAGATTTATTGGGTCCCCAAGCTTTGTTACAATTCCTGTTGCGAACGGTTCAAAAACGGATTCCCTAAGGTGTCCTTGTTTCCTTGGTTGAAAGTCACGTTCAATCTCTGCCTTCAATTATGATTGCCCTTTCCATGGTTATTTTGGCCTAATTAGGATTTATATAGTTGCGTTCCACCCCTCCAAAGGATACAGTTTTTGGTTGTTGGAGTTTAAAGGCGGTCGGTGTTTGTCCCTTATATGGCTACATGTCTGATGTTGTTTGTTCCGTCCTTGACTACAGATTGTTCCATCGTTGGATACAGGTCTGTTTCGGTCTCGTGTTGCTATCTCTGCGTGTTTTGACACGAGTGCTTTGATAGTCGGCTGGAACAGGTGACGCGTTCTGTTACGTTTTATGCTTTAATGTTTAGAAACGATTTTGGGATAGCGCGAATGAATTGGTTGGTTGCTGTAGAACAAGGATGGAGCGGTGCTAATGTTAACGATGGGTGATCCACTCAAATTGTGATGGTAAATGGTGGTTTTAATTTTTCTGACGCCTTTACCAGTTCCGATTTACCTGATGGAGTAAATAACTGGAATATTATATATGATCAGTGTATAATTTCCAGAAGGCATTCCTTAGGTTTTGTGGTATTGGCCAGTTATCGCTTTAAAGGAATACAGGTGGTGGTGAATGAAGATGAAAGTCTGCTGATGGAAACTACCATAACAGTGTTAACTGTTTTTGTGTAAAAGTGTATGGTATGTTTCAGCTAATCCTGACCAGTGAAAGCAATTTGTTAACGCGTATTGCACGTTTTAGTTGATATGGGGTTAGCGTTTTCCAGCATAAATCTATACAATTTGAAATGAAATTATTTTTAAACTTAGAAATCGAACACGGGTCGTTGTGTGTGAGAGGCGTTTAGCATCACCACACAGCTATCGGAACTGGACGCTCACAGCCCTACGGGGCTCTGACCTGTTATGCAGAATCTCTACGGTGCATACGGACTATAAAATTGTATACGCACTGCGGTTTGTAAACTATGCAGTAATTCGTTCACAGATATGTGTGTTTATTTCAAATTTTAACAAAATGAATAGAAATTTTAAAACCTGATATTCCCAGAATAAATTTGCTTGGATTTGAGAGTTAAATTTGTGTACTGTGGGATTACGCTTTGGTGACGTTTGGTTAAATCCAGTACACCACACGACAGTTAAGATTTAGTCAGTTGTAATTTGGCAAAATCCGAAAAATGGACTAAAATTTATTTAGGAAACCTTGGAATTAACGGGTTTATCAATTTTGTTATACAAATACAGCGCTCGCGTAACGTCTTGTGGACTGTAGTTATTTCTATGTTTTAGGGGGATATATATGATTGTTGCATTAATGTTATGGAACAGATTTTGTTATATTATTCATTACACATTTTACGTTGGATATCTATAGGAGTGGTTTCAATTATTATTTACTTAAAATTACTGTTTTTTGTGAATTTGGAAAATTTTATCATAAATCAATTAAACGGTTTGTTTGGTTTAGGTTTGTCATTTGGATCGATATCGTAAATATTGCGATAGCTTGTGATTGACAGATCAAACGATATTTGGCCAATGTTACTTTAAGGGCCGTAACAGTAGATTAAGCGTATTCCTAAGCCTAAACCTAAGCCTAAGCGTTGCCGAAATGTGTTCCTAAGCCCATGTTTAAGCCTAAGCAAAAAATGTAATCTAGAATCTAAACCTATTCTTTTATGGACCCACCAGAAACCTGGACGCCCCTTAAAGTAATATGGGCCCGATATTCAATATAGGCAATGCATCTAACTGCTAAAAACTATTTTGTGTCTCGCAACGTCCCTTCCTTCGAACTATGTACTTAGAAGCTTGACATAAGATTCGCACGTAATGTTATGTTATTGTCTGTGATATATACTTGTTTTAATGTATTTGTTTCACAAATGTGTCTAAGGTAAATAACATAACTGTTGCCACTACTCAAGTCTGATTTAATATATTTTTGTTAAGTGTAAGCGATTTTTGCTATACTTTTATGTAAGAAATTTATACGAAACTGGCAGAGCAGAAGTTCGCGAAGTCGCATTTAAAGCTAGTATTAGTACGTAAGGAATTCTTACTTAAGGATTTCTATTGGGTTAAAATATAAGTTTAATCTGTAGTTTGTTGGACATTTGGTAGTTTGATAAACTCAGTGCGCAGTTCGAAATCTGTGAAGGTTGTGAAAGACCCGTCGGGATCCAGCGTCAAGTTCTTATGGTTGAGCGGTGCGGAAAACACCTCTCATTTGACAATTCAGTGGTCGAAATTTAGTACTATGGTCATTTGGGTATACCGGTTTGCATTTTATGTTAATATTGTAGGGGTTGCCAATTGTTTTGTTTTTGTTGTGATTTCTGAAACAAAATTAGCGGGTAAGTCTGCATCGTCGATGCCTTATTCCGCTGTTGTTAATTGGTTTGAGCGAGTGTCAAAATTTTTGTATTCAAAACAATATATCAGTGTATAACGGGATATCCGCTTGCAAGGTGCAACCGGATGTGAAAAAGCTAAAGCCGCGGGTCAACAGGTTTTGCGAAAGATGAAAGGCAATGTGTGATATATAAACGGAAAGTTTCGGACTACGGCCGAGGTCTGCCGAATTGATTTCGACCATTGGGGCAGGCTGAAAAATATAAAATTGGGTAAAAAGGAAGCTTACAAACGTTTCAGTTAGGTACTGATAGTATATGTTTGCCAGGGTACAACCGAATGTTTGGCTCCGGTTCCGACAGAACATTAGCCTCCGGCTCCTTCAGAATTTCTGCCGGAGATTCCGGGAATTTCGGCAGTGAAATTTTGCATAGTTTTGCTATAAATTCATTGTGTTTTCTTTTTGTTTTAGCTTTTGGACACTTCGCAAGAGGTAATTGGTATTTCTTAAAAACTAACCCTAAATATACCTAAACTATCAGAGTTCGCGCCGTTTCCGGCTTCTAAAAATTTGCTCACCTCGAGATTTGGTATTTTTCACCGTTGTAGATTGGCTTCCGGTAAACCGGTGCTCGTTAGAGCGATAGCGTTTTGCTGCACTAGCATATAATTGATTTTGAAGTTTCTATGTTTTACCGACAACCTGGGTGTAAACGGATAGTAAAAAGAATTTCCGTTATTTCTATAACAAACGGATACCGATTGTTCCGTAAACGGATATCCAGTTGCACCGTTTCTACAACGCACGGCTTACACCTTGAAACATAGGTATACCAGGTCATAGCGTCTACCGTTGGTGGTAGGGTAAAAATAACGGAAAAATGTTTCAAAGACGATTGTTTCTGCCTGCACAATTGAAGCATGCAAATATGCACCGCACTGTTCTAACAATTTAACCGAATAGCGGATTCACCGAAATTTTTAAGATTTTTGATGAATATTGTATTATTTCTCGAACAATTGCAACATATGTGCACTGAAAAAATTCGAGAGATATATATGCGTGATCTATTATTAATTTTAAGCATAAAAAATCAACTGCGTAGTTGCTAAACACATTTAGGTCTAAAATTTGTTACAATTATACTCCCAGAAATGCAAACAAAACGTCTAAACGCAAAAGAAAACTACTGGCTGGAAAAGACATTGTTTCATTTTCAAATCCTCTTGAAACAGTGCGAAAAGCTGTTTATATGAATCAATAGTTTGAGATTTCGTGTGTTTTTGTCGGGAAAACTTATAAAATGCATCGATTCAACTTTATTTGGTTTTTAAAATCATAGCAAGCTTTATTGCATATATTTAGTTTAAGCAATGACGTGTCTTACAATATTGTCTACAAGCGGTTGATACAGCTTACTGAGCGCTTGAATGCTTACTTGAGGTGACTTTAAATAAACAGTTCTCAAATGACCTGGTTTGGTTTGCGGTGGTTTTTTAATTTTTGAAATGTTTGATTCGATTTTTCCTTGTACCCCTGCACTAGCACCACCTTCATCATTGAGTGGTGCTTCAAATTCAACAGTAGTGCGGCTTTCTTCAAAGGACGCCGTAGTCATGGCGGTTCTGTTTGAAGTGTTGGTTTCGTTTTGAAGTTGCCGCTCTGTCGCGGCATTCTTTGATGTCTTTGAAGTCGATAGTTTGCCGAAATTGTCTGCGAATTTGTTCGGAACAACGTGAACGATGCTGCTGAGTTTGATGTTGTCAGATACATTGTCGTTTTCGTTTGTAGAATATTTTTGAGTTTTTAGTTGTCCATCGAGGATCGGTGACGTTAAGGGCATATCGAATTGCACCAAATGGCTGTTGTCTTTGTCAAAATTGGTCCAATTTTTGATTCGCATCCCTTGAGATCCGCTTTCGCTCGACAGTTCCATTACTTGTCCTTCGAATTGTTGCTGTAAATAGCTCATCAGTAGACCGAGATCTTCAGAGTATTTTGCCAATGACTCGATCTTTGATCTGATTTCCCTTTGATTGTCGTCGGTTTCCAACTTTGTGTCCTCGTTTTGTGTTTTCGCGTCCAACGATTGTTGGTCGCTGTCAGTTTTAGTTGTTCGACCCTTACTTTCTTGCTTTTCACTTGATTTTCGTCGTTGAGGGCGTTGATCGCTTGTGGATTGGCGTTGCTGATCACTGTCATTTGGATCGATCGTAGTATTGGAATGGTTATTTTTTGTCGATTCATCTATTTGAAGAGAATCCAGTCTTTCTGAGAAATTTGATAATTTTTCTAATAACTCGTTTGTGCTTCTTGGTCGATTGTTGACTTCAGGTCTAATCGAGGGTCTATTCCCTTCAGTCTCACCCACACAAATGTCCAACATACAAGAAACAGGTGTACTGGCTTCATCAATCTTTTCCAGGTTTTTACTGCTGGATTCTTGGTGCGATCCTTCATTAATCTTAAAATCCTGCTCAACGCTGGTTCGTTTGAGTTGCCAAGTCGATGATGCTGAAAAGCGTTTACCATCGTCGTTTCCACCATTAGCCGCTTGACGAATAATTTTGGTGAGATGTTCCTCGAGTTGCGCTTCAAGTGCTTGAATTCGATCCGCCGTTTGTAGCGGTCGGCCTGTGGGTGGAACAACGAAATCATCGGAGCTTGTTGGCGTTGAGGGTGCTGGGGAAACCGATTTGCTCTCAGTAGATATATTTTCGACCGGGATAAAATGAGCAATCCGGTGTTGAGATTGAGATGACTTTGTTTGAATCGATCCGTGAGGGACTATGACTGCGTTATGCTCGCTCGGACTGCTCGTCGAGCTTGATGGGAGAACGGGACTGTCTTTCGGGATGGTGTCTTTGAGATTTTCAGCATTTTTATTCGAAGTTGACAAATGCACCATTCGCATGGGGTCAGTTAGAAGCATTTTAATGGCACTGGTTGAAATTGACGGGTGCAGACTTGAGCTGGTTTCTGTCTCAAAATCTAGCGGGGTTTGCTGGGTGATGTCTAAGTGGTTGTGCTGTCTGGCAGGTGCCAGGGTAGGGTTTATGGATGAGTGAGAGGTGGTAATATCGGTTTGGTTGAACTCAAATTTGGATTGTATTAAAGATAGGCCAGGTGCGCCTGAAATGCTAAGATTTTGGCCGTTAGTGTTCGTTTGGATATTATGAATTGTTTGATTGTCGTGAGCGAAAGATTTTGTAGGGGCGGTTCGCAGAGTCGAGCTTAGATTCGGGCTGATTGGTTCGAAGTACGTGTTCGATTTTGGTTTTAGCGGAGGATATTGAAATTGGTCGCTAGTTGAATTAGGACCATATTTATTAAACTTTTGAACTAAAATTTGAGGCTGTCCGTTTGGATCTTGCAGTTCAATGGTTGGCTGGTGTTCCGGTGTTTCTGGAGTGCTCTGATTTACGGGTTCGGACGTGGTTTGCAATAGATTTTGAGTACTTGATTGAAGTTGAGGTTGAATTGAAGTTGTTGTACGATTTTGAATAATTTTCAATTCAGCTTTATGTCGACCCAAGTGGATTAGTCGAGTCTTCGGTATGATTGGTTTGGTTTTGTTTGTATTTTGTGGCGAATTTTGATCTAATTCTTGCTGAAGTAGTTCAAATGTATTGGATGTTTTAGAAGGGTTCGATGTTTGATTTTGGTGACTTTGACTTTCTCTTTGTTCTGTTTGATGACGGTATTCGCTTTGTTCTTCTCGATGTTCTTGTTCGGTTTGGTCTTGGTGTTGATATTCTCTTTGTTCCTCTTGATGACCATGTTTTCGTTGTTCCTCCAGATGTCGCTGTTCGATTTGTTCCTCTTGATGTTTGTGTCCACTTTGTTGATCATGATGACGATGTTCTCGTAGTTCTTGTTGGTGTCGATGTTCTTTTTGTTCCTCGTGATGTCGATGCTGACTTTGTTCCGTTTGAGGTTGAAATTCTCTTTGTTCTTCTTGATGTTGATGTTCTCTGTGCTGGTCTCCATGTTCTCGTTGTTGCTCTTCTTGGTGTTCTCTTTCTTCCTTTTGACGTTCATGTTCTGTCTGTTTCTGTTCGACTTTGTGTTCGTCTTGATTCCCGTCATTTTCTCCATTCAATCCAATCCCGCTTAACTGTAACGATAGTTGTTGCTCAAGAAACGTTTTCAGTTCATCTTGTTCCGTAGTTACCGGTAAATTTGCGTTCGTGGTTTCTTTGAAATTTCCAGAAATAACTCCTTGATGGTTCCTGTTTTCTGTTCCGGATAAAATGTTGTTAGATCCGGAAGTAGTACTGGTTGAACAGCATCCGCTGGAAACACTTGTACTCCTGTCGAGTGCGTTTCTCGCTGTAGGTTTGCTGTTTGTTTGCGAATTGTTGATCGTAAAATTTTGAAAACTATGATTATTGATGTGAATAAATTGAGGTACAGTGACATTTTGTAATTTCGGATTTATTACTATCAGCTTGTTGTTCACAAGTTTCCGCCCCTCAGTATGCGTTTGGGGCCGTGTTGGAAACGTAGAAGGCCTATGAGTGGGTAAGGCTCCGTTGAAATGAGTCTCGTGAGTGACACTTTGCGATTGGGGTGAATTTAGAGGGACAGTTAACGTAAATTTAGTCGAGGCTACCGGTGTCGGTAGCAAATGACTACGATTTTTCAGGGTCAAAGCTTTACTTTCGTCAAATTTTGCCGTATTTTGTGTTTCGAATGCTAATTTTTCGACTAATTTGTGTTCGTTTCGCGTTTGTGACGTCGTGATGTGAGAAGGTTTCGGTGCCAGAGGCGGTTGAACCAAAAATTGCTTTTGAGAATTAATTTGATTGGTTATTAGCGTTAGGTCACGCTCATTGTGCAAATCGGCTACGGACGTCGAATCGTTCTTTAGAACCACTACAGGACGGAATGCAGGCGGCGCTGGGCCTCGCTGGCCGATCAGGCGGTCAAAATGAAACGGCATTGTCAAGTTATGATTTGTGATTTTTGTTGCAAAATGACTTACCGTTTCGCTGTCGGCGGATCGATCCG
>JASANG010000300.1:0-132500 GCA_030248215.1 Enoplolaimus lenunculus | reverse complement strand
ATTTTCATATATATTTTCCAACGGTCCCTAGATTGCAATAGAATACGCTTATAAGCTTTAGACTATTTTTTTGCTTTGGCTTAGGGTTATCCTTAACGCTTAGTGTGAGCCTTTTATACTAACTATACTAATCGCAACATAGATCCACAACACTAACGCATAATCGACAAGGCAGCCTAAGCCTAAGCCTAAGCCTGAGCGTTTGGATGAGCCTATTCTTAAGCCTAAGCCTTAGCCTAAAGCCTAAACCTAAGCAAAAAATAGCCTAAAGCTTAAACTAGCTCTATTATGGCCCCTCCGGAAAACGATCCGACCCTGTTGTATACATGTGCCATCGACAACAACTTGCGTACACCATATTAAGTTTTGATTTGACCAGACGTATGAAACATAAACCTTACCCAGTAAACTGATTGTACAATATTGACCACTGGTTTGCTGTCTGACTGTTTGATACAAATTCTCGCTTAAAAGGGCATGGATACACCCTATTGTTGACTTCACAACAACACGGATGTGGCTCTTTGCGGTCGCACTGTATTTTTTCTGATCGATTTAGATGAAATAGTTGGCCTAAATATTGGAATTTTAAGTTTTAAGAAACTTTCTGGTATTTTTTCGAACATTTCAATAGCCTGCTCCCACCTACTGTGCTAGTATCAAAGATCTAGCGAGTTGACGCTAAGGGGTCAACCTCTGTTATATAGCCCCATATTCTCAAATGCATATAGCACCTATCACCAGTTAGGTTTTCAAACTAACAAACTGCTGCAATTGCAGATTTCAAAATTTGCACAGAAGTAGCGAAAATCGAAAGCAATAAATGTGCTTAATTTTAAACCTCAACATTGCCGGGTTCGAAAGTTACAAGACCTATCACCAACTTGTAACAGGTGCTACTCGCATTTGAGAATACGAGCTATAGTTTTCGTCCAGTGTTTTTGAGACACTTTTCAGCAAGTGACCCTTGAAACCACACAGTAACACAGTTGTATCAAGATACGATGGTTTTGAAATAAGAATTGACATTGGTATTTGAAAAAGTACCACGACAATTCGCCGCCCGACAACTTGTAATCGAAAATTTTATCGTCTCGACAATTCGTCGCCCATACAATATGCGGCCCATGTATAGAACAGGGCCGGAACAGTAGTATAAGCGTATTTCTAAGTTTAAGTCGAAGCCTACGCTTAATCGTATGGATGAGCCTATTCCTAAGCCTACGCCTAAGCCTAAGCGTATGGATGAGCCTATTCCTAAGCCTACGCCTAAGCCTAAGCCTAAGCGTATGGATGAGCCTATTCCTAAGCCTAAACAAAAAAATTCGTCTAAAGCTTAAACTGACTCTATTATGGCCCCTCCGGAAAACGATCCGGCCCTGTTCTATACATGGGCCCATTATGCTTTGGCTTACACATAGGATTACGCATATGATTGTGATTTGATTTATTCATAGACTTTAGGACACTGTTGGGCGACAAGTTATTGACTCGAGGAATTACCGTAGATTTCATTTCAAAACCTAAGCCTAAAGTTAAAGCCTGAGCATTTTATAAAACGTTTACTGTACAATACTGGCTTTTCCACAGCCTGAAAATTTCCGCCGGGGGGCGTTTCCTGGGCCCCCCCAGGAGTTTCCTGGAGGACAACTAATTTTGCTGGGGGGGGCAGTTTTCCTGGGGGCCCCAGATGATCTGGGGGGTACTCCGGGGCAGGCTTCGAGTTTGAGCAGGGCCGGGGCAGGCCAGCCCCAAAACCCCCCATGTGGGGGGCCCAACCAAAACAGGGGCATACACTCTAAACAAGATTTTAAACAAGAAAATTTGAAAAATATATTGATCGTCGCAATGGGCCTTCAGCCTGCTCTAGCGCTGAGTTTGAGATTCGCGTCTGTTACAGTTCAACACAGTTTAGAATGTCTCGGATATACAACTGGTTTGACAATGAAATGTGTGGTTAGTACTTAATTAATTAATTAATTAATTGTCATGAAACACAACGTATTTAGCAATTACCCTTGCTTTGTTGTAGAAAATACAACAGTGTCAACAGTACGCTAACAGGACATAAAACGAGACAGTTTTTCGAAGAAAGCATCGTTAGTTTACGGCATAATTATTAATAATTTTTACTATATTGGTAAAATAGAAAGCTAATCAAATTAAATTATCAGACATCTAAAATATTTTTAGAACCAGCGTTGTAGGAAACATATCAAAAATAAAACGTTATTTTAAATGCTTTGCTCGTTTAAGGTTTTACTTAAGTACGCTTTTAAAAACGGCAAAATGGTTACTGTATTGACCCGAATAAGAGGGGGTAATAACAGGGGGTCCCATTTTGAGTGAGAATCAATAGGAGTCCGTATCCCTAATAAGAGTCCGTAAGCGGATAGAGCCCCTAAACACTCATTAGAGTCCATAAATGTCAATTAACCCTAATTGTAGCGCATAAAATGGCTCCAGGACCAAATGATTTGAGTTCGAAACTTTAAAGCGCACTTAAATTTTGAAAGTACATTCCTGAGTATATATGACCTTGTATTATCGCTCAAGCTACTGACACAAGACAAATAAACGTTTCATTCAACGGATAATTGCAGTATCGGTTAATTATCAGTAAACGAAGGGCGGCGGCACATGGGTTAAAACAAATAACAGTCCGTAACCGAATAACAAGGGGGGTACACTGTGGACAGGCCAAATAAATATCAGTCCCCCCTCTTCTTCGAGTTACTACAGTAAGTAATTACTTAGACGTACTTTTAAGTACTAAGTTGTACTTGGGTGCGTCGCTTACTAAATTTAGTATATTAAGGATTTGCAGCTCAGGCTAACTAGCCTTGGTCTATTTGAAATTACAAAATCACGCTGTCTTCTTAATATGAAGCAAAATTGTTACTCTTTTTTCTGACAATTGCTTACATTTGTGGTTTATTTGTTTTTGCTTGAAAATTTGAGTATTTACTTAAGTCAGCCACTTAAGGAATAACTTAAGAGTAACGTAAGTAAATACTTAAATAAGGGCGTGTATTCTCAAATGTGTGTAGCACGTATCACTAGTTGGTGATAGGTTTTGAAACTTTCGAATCAGTGAATGTTGAGACTTACGAATTCAGCACATTTTTCACATATGATTTGCTCTACACATAAAATAAATTGTCCTGTATTCAAAAAATATTGTCTGAAATTTAAGACAATTATGTCTTGATACAGACTCCATATATGTCTTGAATTGAAGACTTTTGATTCTTAAATTTTTCAGAAATATTGATCTAAAATTTTTCATGCTTAAATGTCTTAAATTTAAGACTTTTTTATGAACGAGTTAGAAATATATCTCTGAAATATAAGACAAATACGATTCGAATATTTATATACTCTTTTAAGAATATAAACGGAGCAACTTATTTACATTCATAAAAATCAGAAAATTAATTCTTGAATGTAAAGACAAGAAATTTGTGTCTTATAAATTGGCAATAGCAATTTCTTGATTATAAGACTTTTATGTTTTAACCATTTAAGAAACGAATTTTTGAGCTGTTGAAGGCTATTAATGTCTGAAATACCAATCATTTATGTCTTGAAAATTTTGGAAAATAGGAGTGTTGAAATTTTAAGACAATTTATTTTGTGTGTACTCCTGCATCAAATTTGAGTTCAACATCTGCAATACATAGTGAGTTTGAAAACGCATTAATACTAACTGATGATAGTCGCTATACACATTTGAGAATATAGGCCTAAATGTCAGAAACCCAGCCAGTACTTTCAAAATACTTTTTTTGTAATTAGAGCAACTTTAAAATGAATGGCTTTTAGTGCAACAAAACACTAATACTTATTTGGCGTTTGTCAAAACACTTTCTACTTACCGTCAGAAATGTTTTTTTGAAACTAGAAAAGTGTTTAAATCAAATTTTAACCCAAAATAGCATTGCTTATCATTGAATTGTATGATTATTGGAGGAGCAGAGGTGCTGAGACCTATGCCCCCACCGTCAAAACCGAGATTAAGCTTAAATTCCAATGGGACGGATATATTCTGCCCTAAAGTGCTCTCATTTGTACGCTTCTTTGATAACCTTACGCTATCAAACGGTACCGTTAAGATGAAACCTTAGCCACAAATATTGTTGCTAATTTAAGATTTTTAATTTTTTGTCTCAAATTTAACAAAAATCAATTCTCAAATTAACAAGCTGAATATACGCAACGCATGACAAATTTTCAAACATTTTTCACTTTCACATTTTAAGACAACAGAAGGTTGGTTTGTCTTTAAAATAAGACTGAAAAAGGCACCGTTTTCTGTATTTTCTTTTTTGTGTTGTTTTAAATTTTTAAATTGAAATTGGCTAATTTCTCAAATGACAGAAAATAGTGAATATATATTAAATAAATAAATATATATATTATATATATATTATATATATTTTATATATATTATATATTATATATATATATATATATATATATATATATATATATATATATATATATATATATATATATATATACGCGCAGGAATCAGCGCGTCAGATCATGTGTTTATGTCGCAATATTGACACAAATTCAACGTTTATATTATTTTGTTATGGGTAAGGCGCCGTAGCCGACGATAGATCAAGCTGAACAACTTATCACCAAAATCTCAATTAACACCCGATCCAGCAAACGGGGCCTATCTATTGAGAGACAGGTTGACTAGGAGACTCGAAGGCTAGGACCTATACTATGCAAGCACTTATAATGCACATAAGCGCTAAGTGGTACAGTGTAAATTCCAGTGAATTTATTTCAGCTCGGACAGATTTGAATTAACTCTAAAGTTTGAGTTTTGAATTATTACTTATAGAACTCAACTTTGTGAATTTGTTATACACCCGAAATCAACTCAACTCAAAGTGAGATTCAACTTAACTCAGAATGAGTTAATATTTACTGCTAGCCAGCTTCACACAAACGTTCTTGAAGGATGTCGTCCGTAAACCATTGTTTCATGATAAGAAATATGAACGGGTGACCCTGTTATCGCGGCGTGAGCATTTGGCTGATCAATTGAAAATTGGCCAGATTCAAATGTTAAGTTTTTTAAATACGAGTCAGCTCCGTTTGAGTATAATTGTGCCACCGTGGATGAATCATCAAATAAGTTCACTGAAGTGCCGACAACTTCAAAAGGATTCACCGTCTGCGCTAGCTTACGCCGTGCAATTGCATTAGGCGACAAATCAATTGTACCCTGTTCACCGGGGTAGTATGTAGCCGAGTGGTTTGGCAGGTTTTGAGAATACTGTGACAGGTAGTGTTGAGGGTGACGGTTCGATCCAGGCTGGGGAGTGATAAATCCTGGTGTAGGTTTCGCTCTGCCTATTCCAGCGATAGAATATCCACGTCGTGGAAGGTCCGTTGGATATCGTGTTTGAAGCATTTGTGCAGATGCAATTGAAAGTTTAGGTGTCAGGCTGTCGGCCCCTGTCGACGGCGATGAAGGGCACAACAGTTGCATTACTTGTTGCTCTTCTGAGTCGCTGGCAACATAGGTTTGCCTTCCAACGTGCGATGTTTTCTTGTTGTTGGTTTCTGCGGTTTTGTTGCGTTTGACACAACCTAAAACCAAAGCAAGTCAATGGTATATGACTGTTTTTGACAAGAGTATGCAACAGAGTACATTCTGTGTTAACAAAAGTGTTATACGAAAATCGTTGCAAGTTATTACTTTAACTGATTTTATAGATACCTTAAAATGCCAAAGAAATTCTAAAAATATGAACGGAAATATGTATATTATAAAAACAATACAGCGCATTTGTTGATTAATCAGTATGATCTCACAGAGTCGAATTTTTCAAAAACTCTGAATTTGGCTGTGAGATGATAAAAGGAGATGGCATAAATAAGCCTAAATATACATATTCAAAATTATTCAAACCCGAACCATTTTTGAACGAACACCGTCTACAATTAGTAACTTCGCTCACTCTGAATTGATTAATCAACTCATCGGAATTTACAGTGCAAGAGCCTTGAAAAACCTTGGACACGCGGCCTACTTTATTGCCATGTCCAGGCAGTGTCTGGGAATGCTACAGACTTACACTTGCAAATGTAGTACGTTGCATCGTTAAAACGACTGCATTTAAATCCAGACAGCGTCCAAGTCATCCCAGATGCAATCAACGCTGCTACAAGGACACACATTGTCAAGAACAGCGACAGTATGTCTAAAGGAACACAAGTCCAATTCGAATAGCACGTCGTTTCGTCGTTGTTTTCTAAACTGGGATCCGCTGAAACCATCTGGGATACGCTACTTTTGCTATTCGAAGATCTGGGATTTGCTGAATCCATCTGCGATGCGCTACTGCGGCCATTCGGAGATCTGGGATCTGCTGGAGCCATCCGGTATAAGCTGCTCATGCCATTCCAAGATCTCGGATCTGCTGAAGCAAAATGGGATATGCTAGTTTTTTCAAATTGATATCCAGGATTCGCTACTACAGTCTGGGATATCTCGAGCGTTGGCTGAAACGATCCAGACTGCGAACAGTTGCAATGGTTACCAACGTCACACCACAGCTCGTACGTAATTAATCCAGTTGAAGTAAGATACAGTGCAACACAGCTGAATATGCAAATCAACGAATGGAACCAAAGCAGACGTGGAATATCAGACCGTGCAATGATAATCCCCAGAAATGCTGTGAGGACATGAAAAATGCCTGAAATTATAGAAAAAAAAGTAATGTATTTTTTACCCAAGGACCGTGCGTTAGCACCGCCCTGGGCATACCAGATGGACCAGCTTTAGGCTGTACTCAAGCACGTAAAATGTGCTAAATTTTAAAATTCTCAATTGGCTGGTTTCAAAGTTACAGGACCTATCACTAACTGGTATAATTGGTGCAAAGTGTGCACTGCAAAAAAAATGGTGTGTCAAATTGACTCTCTCCGAAATAGGCTATACGGAATTACACAAACTGAGTCATATTCGACTCCGCCAGAGTCAAACGCACGACTCAGTGACGCGAACTTGACTCTGGCGGAGTCGAATTTGACTCAGTTTGTGTACTCCCGTATATTCTACTTCGGAGACAGTCAATGTGACTCACCTGTTTTGCAGTGTTAGAATATGGTACAAATATTTAACTGTGATCAACAATTAAGGTTTCAGTTAGTATTTTACTGACATTCCACAAAACACGCATCCAATAACCGGCATTATAAAGCTAATTCCGATCTGCTGGAATTGCGAAAAGCGTTTAAAATAGCGTTTTATTTTTTGACACAATTTCTGACCGCAATCACACTCGAGTAAAATTACAATGTTTACTTGTTCAATAATTCTTACCTGTTACAAGACTGTGTCCAATATACCAAAAATAAGGTTTCAGTATCATTGATAACATTCCACAAAATACGCATCCGATTCCTAAAAACAGCATCATATAGCTAATTCCGGTCAGCCGCAGTAAATTACTTTGACGCCTTGTAACCGCTGCGGACGCTGTACTTCCGCCGCATGTTGACAGTTTGGTGATTGAAACTGTTTGCCCTCCATTTGCAACGCTTATTTTCCGGTTCCGGTTCTGAGAAGCAGACAATTTTCGTTGAGACAGGTAGTTAGATTGGCGACAGGAAACGGACGCGGACCGTGTTGGCCTTGCGCATCTTTGATGGTCCATTGTGATCAGGTGAGGTCAGTTGTTACCACCAGGATCCTCGTGGTACTATAAGGGACTTCAGTAATATTAAATAAATTGACAGAATAACATATTAGGATTAATAAATACACTATGGTAAAATATTAAATTTTGTTAAAACTTTACCTTAAAAACGTAAATTATAGCTTAACAAAACATAAATGTTAGTTTAAGTAACGTTTAGCTGGCTGGACGAACCAACTAAACTAGAATTTTAAGTTTAACATTTGCAAGAAAACAACAGTTTGTCTAAGCTTAACAAAACTTAAATGTTAGTTTAAGTAACGTTTCGCTGGCTGGACGAACCAACTAAACTAGAATTTTAAGTTTAACATTTGCAAGAAAACAACAGTTTGTCTAAGCTTAACAAAACTTAAATGTTAGTTTAAGTAACGTTTCACTGGCTGGACGAACCAACTAAACTAGAATTTGAAGTTTAACATCTGCAAGAAAACAACAGTTTGTCAAAGCTTAACAAAACTTAAATGTTAGTTTAAGTAACGTTTCACTGGCTGGACGAACCAACTAAACTAAAATTTTAAGTTTAACATTTGCAAGAAAACAACAGTTTGTCTAAGCTTAACAAAACTTAAATGTTAGTTTAAGTAACGTTTCACTGGCTGGACGAACCAACTAAACTAGAATTTTAAGTTTAACATCTGCAAGAAAACAACAGTTTGTCAAAGCTTAACAAAACTTAAATGTTAGTTTAAGTAACGTTTCACTGGCTGGACGAACCAACTAAACTAGAATTTCCTGTTTAACATCTGCAAGAAAATAATTTGTCTAAAATTCACTATACTCAAGTGTGCTTTTGACACATATAAGGTTTTATATGGTGTTAGCTTCAAATTTATTTCGTAAATATTTCTTCCATATCATTTTATGTTCCAAAATTGAATTAAGCTTAGCACAAAGTATAAAAATGAGCATAAGATTTAGAACGAGTTTAAGCGTAAGCTACAAGTTAGTTTTCGTTATACTTGAAAACTATAAATTCAATACAGCTCGCTTAAAGCTTAAATAAAGTTAGTTTAAGCTTTCAGAGAGTAGAATTCAAAAGTTAATCATCAAATTGGTTGCAATATTTTCTCTTGTTATTAACCTTTAACACATGAGATCAACCTCGGTTTCGAACGTCAAGCTCCTATATATCAGAGCGGTGATGGCAAACGAGTTCCATCAGACAGCTACTGGTTGATATGTTAGCTTGAAATTAATAGATCTCACTTGAAATAGAAAATATTCATGTATGAAAAACAATTAAATTTTTTTAATTGATTTTACATTTAATATAAACTATTGGGATAAAAACTGGTCAACAATGTATGCATATCCCTTTTTCGGAACGACCAGTTTGAAAAGCAATATATCTTTTACCAATTTATTTGTTTGGTAACCAACCATAAGTGGATCCAGAAATTTTTGTAACCGGGAACCTTGTGATACATAATTGAATCAAAGGTTTCAGAGCGACACGAACGAAAAGCCAACCGCAATTTTATAATGGTATAAATTTCAATACAAAATTTTGGTTTTGAAAAATATTGCGGTGCTTGGCCCGTTGATGTCGCCCTTGTCAATTCCCTGGTGGGTCGCAACGCGTCTGAAAGACCAAAATTGCTGGTTTATGACTATTGTTGAGAGTGAGAGGATGGCTGGCATATTTGGCAACGAAAAGCCATTTTAGACCTTTTCCAGACATGGTTAATGGTACTCGGCATATGGGCAATTATAGTTGTTTCATAGTCCTAGAATTGAGCCTGTGGCGAGAGAGGGTCTAGGGTGCGTTGAGCCGCTTCACCGGATAAATTACGATCCCAACGTAGAAAATATTTCACTAGACAGTTAGGTGAACGTCTTGAATGCCCCTCCTGAAATTTATTTAGCCATCTTTAGCATATTGAGCTGATTTTACGGGCTTGTGTATAATTTAGACAAATGTAAATGTACATAAGTCAGTAGACGCATGGAGTTCCGTGTATTAACCAATTAACGCACGGTGGAACGCATTTACACATGTGCAACTCTCCTGTTAATACTGGGTTTCGGCCTACGTTCAAGAGTATTTGTTTTTAAACATTTTTTTGCCTAAGCTTTGAAGCTTGAGTGACAATTCAAACAACTAAATCATCATGTTAATGTATACGGGGTTATTGGTCCCGGTACTGCATGCATTTCTAATAAAGAAAATACTGAACCCGGGATTCCACTGTGTAGTGAAAAATATACTTCCCAACTTGAACATAGCTAAAGACAACATATAAAAATCCTATCAATGTCTAATAGAACGAAACACAAAACATCTAAACCAATAATGTTTTAGAAAATCGAAACAACAGTTTTATGTCTTTGCAAACTTCTATTAATTTGCATATTGTGACTTTGTTGGAACGCTGCCCAAAATACGTATGTGGGTCGGTCCAACTTTAATATATAGATGAAATTAATATATTTCAGTCCAAAGCCATAAAGCAAATTATTGTCACCGCCTTCGGTACACGACTCGTGTTTTCGCTTTCGGTAATCTTCAAAGGAGTAGTAGATACGAAAGAACAATTATATATTTCATATTATTCCAAACTAGAATTTTGTAGCCAAAAGCAACAACACCTCAAGTTTGTGTAGTTATATTTTTACACAGGGCACAAATGTATAGTTAATATACTGTGTCTGAAGATTTATGCAACAAGAATCATTGCAAAACTTGGTTAAATTAACACTACCCTACTGCAAATTCTACAATAACATGCGTACACCAGGTGGCTTTTGAGGGGGTAGTGTCATGGACACTGAAGCCAAAAAAGCTTCAGTATCCTTGACGTTGAAGCCAAAAAGCTTCAGTGTCCTGGACATTGAACCATTTTTGGCTTCAAAGTATCATTGACACTGAAGCTTTTTGGCTTCGGATGCAACAGGAATTCCGGTTCCGGTGTGGAAATCCGGTACTTTTTGCTATCCGGATCCGGTAAAAAATCCGCTTTGTTTTCATCGAAATTTTCCGGTATTTTCGGTAATGAAAATATTACTCGTACGATAATTTAACAAAAATTGACATATATAATATTCTATTAATTTATTTTTCTAAAATTGTCTGAGCGTGTATTGCCAAAAGTATTAATTTGTGTCATACTTTATAATTGATCATACGTCTCCCTTTACAGCTACTGCATTTGTTTCAGGATTTTGGCATCCTAAATGGGTTGTTTACACCGTTGAAATCGATAAAATTGCGTTAAAATGAATGTTTCGGTAGCAAGAATTTTATCTTTTCCGGTTCGGCTCCGGTTCCGGTCCTCAACAGGTACAACGGCGAGTCCAAATATTTCTGACGGGGGCGGGCTGGCAAATGTTATGAAACGCAAAAATTATAAAGTAGGAACCTTATCATTTTATCAACAAAAAATTTTCTGAGGGCGAAAAATTGTAATGCAGGAGGGACCTTACCATTTTTGAACATGAAATGCTGCGTAAAAAATTGTTTTTATAAAAATTTTCTTGGTGGAAAATTGTAAGGAAAAGACCTTACCATTTTAACAACAAAATTTCTCACGGATGGGAGGCTTACGCCCCCCCGCCCCCTCTGAATCCGCTAGTGCAACAGGTTATTATATATACGATGTCAGTTTGCTTTTACCCGGTCCAACTTGTATTTAAATAGCCAGTTATTCCAAGTTTTACTATTCTCTATTCAAAAACATTAATTATAGTCTCCAATAACAACGACCAAAATGAGATTCATGAATATATTTCTTTTTTCCTGTTTATTAAAGTAATTAAAAACAAACGATGATATGCAATGAGCTCGATTAATTCATATACGTAGTTGTATATACTATGCCTCATATAAGAGCGGTGGTCCAACCGGATCGACGACCATTCGTCGGGCCAATGGAAAGGCCAGGGACGGAACAGCATTATAAGCATATTCCTAAGCGTAAACCTAAGTCTAAGTCTAAGAATGAGTATATTACTAAGCCTAAACCTAAGTCTAAGCGTAAGAATGAGCATATTACTAAGCCTAAGCCTAAGTCTAAGCCTAAGCGTAAGAATGAGCATATTACTAAGCCTAAGCCTAAGTCTAAGCCTAAGCGTAAGAATGAGCATATTACTAAGCCTAAGCCTAAGTCTAAGCCTAAGCGTAAGAATGAGCATATTACTAAGCCTAAGCCTAAGTCTAAGCCTAAGCGTAAGAATGAGCATATTACTAAGCCTAAGCCTAAGTCTAAGCCTAAGCGTAAGAATGAGCATATTACTAAGCCTAAACCTAAGTCTAAGCCTAAGCGTAAGAATGAGCATATTACTAAGCCTAAGCCTAAGTCTAAGCCTAAGCGTAAGAATGAGCATATTACTAAGCCTAAACCTAAGTCTAAGCCTAAGCGTAAGAATGAGCATATTACTAAGCCTAAACCTAAGTCTAAGCCTAAGCGTAAGAATGAGCATATTACTAAGCCTAAGCCTAAGTCTAAGCCTAAGCGTAAGAATGAGCATATTACTAAGCCTAAGCCTAAGTCTAAGCCTAAGCGTAAGAATGAGCATATTACTAAGCCTAAGCCTAAGTCTAAGCCTAAGCGTAAGAATGAGCATATTACTAAGCCTAAACCTAAGTCTAAGCCTAAGCGTAAGAATGAGCATATTACTAAGCCTAAGCCTAAGTCTAAGCCTAAGCGTAAGAATGAGCATATTACTAAGCCTAAGCCTAAGTCTAAGCCTAAGCGTAAGAATGAGCATATTACTAAGTCTAAGCCTATTAAGTCTAAGCCTAAGCCTAAGCCAAGCAGAAAAATTAGTTTAAAGCTTAAGCTTACTCTTTTCTAGTCCAACATAAAAACGTTCCGCACCTGATCTTTACATGGGCCATTCGTCGCCCGACAACTTGTCGCCCAACAGGGTTCTAAAATCCTAAATGTAATCCCAAGCACGAGTCTATAGCTTATGCATAATGATGGGAGGCGAATTGTGGGGTCGACGGAATTTCGGATTACGTGTTGCTGGGCGACGAGTTGTCGGGCGACAAATGTCGTGATACCGTTGCAACCAGTGCGCCTTTGATCTGTAACATTCTCGGCACACTTGAGAGGCACGGTTTAACGCCCCAGCGTGCGTTCACCGCTTTAGACGCGGTTAGCGCATACTGCAGCGTTTCTTGTGCCTCACGAAAAAGACAAAAACATTTAATACGATAATAAAATATAACCCACACCACGTTTATAGTTAGGTACACCTAAGCCTAGTGCAACAGACAAACAACAAACTAAAAGCTTAAACCAATGACAAAACTTAACTCAAAGCCTAACGCAATACCTTTAGCCTAAACCTGAGCGAAATCTTGTCGTATAGGAGATACTGTAGGAAAGTAACTGCCACTGAAAATTCCAGTGAGTCGATTTTAACTCAGAATGAATTGAATCATTCAATCTGAGTTAGGACTATCAGGACTCACAATTCTGAGTTGATTCAACTCATTCCGATTCAATTAGTCAACTCTCCCGGAATAAACTCAACTGAGAGTGATAACCAACTCAACTCAGAGTGAGTTATTGTTATAAACTCAGGAATAAGTAACTTTCCGTCTGAGTTGATTAATTAACTCACTAGAATATACAGTGTTCCATCAATATGTACGTATTATATACATATACCTAAACCGACCCTGTTGCAAATTCCTGGCACATGTCGTAAAAACAGACCAATAAAATGCTACGCGGTTCGCCTAATACCTAATATACCGGGCACGAGAGCTCTGAACCCAATTACAGCTTGTCTGGACATTGTTGTTTTGGTACGGACACATTTACCGTTTGGAAACCGGAAGTGGCATTGCGATTCAGTGGCCGACCGAAAAATTGAAATTGGAGGGGGTCGACTATAAAAGCCCCCTGAGTTTTGGTTTTAGCAACTGTTGTTGCAGATTGTTTGAAGTGCAACGATTTGAGCTCCGGAGGTATAATGTTTACAAAATGACTAAATTGCAAAATGTTAATTTAAATGACGAATGTCAAGAACAGGGGCGGAATAGTATTATAAGCATATTCCTAAGTTTAAGCCTAAGCCTAAGCCTAAGCGTAATGAGTATACATTCGTAAGCCTAAGCCTAAGCCAAGCAAAAAATGAGTCGAAAGTTTAAGTTTACTCTTTTCTAGTCCCACAGAAAAACGTTCCGCCCTTGATCTTTACATGGGACATTAAAGTAATTATTAACACAAGCCGGCCATCCAAAAATCCTCGAATCAAATTAAGGTAAATACGGCTCCCTGATAAATTTTTGACTTTTCGTTGTATAGAAATTTCTGATTCCAATGTGTTTATTAATCAGGCTCAAAGAACGAATTAGTCATTTTTGGTTATTTGTAACTTTAATAGCAGTAAACACGATGTAATTCCGTGTGAGTTGATTAATTGACTCAGAATGACTTTCATCAATTCAAAATTCTGAGGTCTGAAACACCTAATTCAAACTTGGCGATTGAACTCATTCTGAATTAAAATATCTTCAGTTGAATTTGCAGTATTGTTAAAACGTACACTGTAAATTCCAGTGAGTTGATTTTAACTCAGAATGAATTGAACCATTCAATCTGAGTTAGGACTACTATCAGGACTCACAATTCTGAGTTGATTCATCTCATTCTGATTTAATTAATCAACTCCTCTGGAGTCAACTCAACTCACATAGAAAATCAACTCAATTCAACAAGAGGTAAAGTTTACTGTTATTAACTCAGAAATAACTAACTTTCCGTCTGAGTTGATTAATTAATTCACTGGGATTTACAGTGTAACTTAAGCCTGTAACAAAGTAGTAGCTTCTGAGTTAAAACTAGCCTTACCGTCCAAACTATATATATTTACAACTCTTGTATTATAACTTAAAAAATAGATAAAGAACAATCTTTTCGATCCAAATTCAACTTGAAATTTTAAACAAAAGGTGTTAAATTTTCGTGCCTTTAGGTTCAAACCACTTTTAAATCTGACGTCATTCCCAAGAAATGCCCGTTATGAAATAAACCATTGTTCGAAAGAGTCGAAAAGTAAAATGAAACCTACTTTCGATGCAGAAAAGCGACTTCCTATTTACAATAATCACAATACCGTTTCAATGTAAACCCTACCATAAACACATAGCTAGTTTTGTTCGAGTCAAATCCTATATTTATATATTGAGTTCAACATCGATTTGGATGAGTTCAGTGGTCGATTCAATATTGTCCGGTTGAAGGGCCAATGTTACTTTAAGGGGCGTAACAGCAGATTAAGCGTATTCTTAAACCTAAGCCTAAGCCTAAGCGTTGCAAAATGAGTTTCTAAGCCTAAGCCTAAGCAAAAAATGTAATCTAGAATCTAAACCTACTGTTTTCGCTGTAAATTCCAGTGAGTTGATCTTAACTCAGAATGAGATGAATCGACTCAGAAGTCTAAACACTGCATTAGCTCTTACAGAAGCCAGAATTCTGAATTGTTTGAACTTTATTGTCAGTTAATCAAGTAACCCAGTATTAACTCAGAAATAACCAGAAATAATACTGATTGTCTCTTTGTCTTGCGTCAATAGCTTGAGCAATAATACAAGGTTACACTTTCTGCTGAGGAAATATAAATTTCTCACAGTTCATCCTGGCTTCGTTATTGTCAGAATTAGACACTGGAGCATTGTTAAACTCGAATGGTCTTCAAAGGCGTTGCTAAAAGGCTGGGACCCGGCACCTGAGCCTAAGCCACCTATCCTTGGCGATCCCAAACCTATGGTGGTGTTATAGTAACTTGTAAAGCCAGCTCAGCTGCGCTTGCTTAGCCGTGTTCTGGATAGGAATTCCGTGTCCAGACCTAAAGTGCCCCTATAGTCCATACCCATTATCACCGGACCCGTGGATTGCATTAATCAAGCAATCAAATCAATGGGCAACCGGGTATTAGCCGGCCAGCCGAACGACGGCTGGACGTTTCGGCCGCAAGGTTCGGGGCTAGGAGACTCTTATTCTTGCGCTTTCCTGCCCCTGATTAAAACTTCTGACCACCGTGGCGAGACTCGCTCGCCATCCTGTGGGCAGGCAAAATTCGGAGCGCGGGGAAAAATAAATTCTTGGTAAAAAAGATCTGGTCAAAAAGAAAAAAGAAAAAACGGGAACCGCGCCGCCTATTTTTAAGGCTGTAGAAATTTTACTTACACTGATCGATCAGAATTCACTGGATCCAAAAACAAACCGGAAAAAAAAGAAAAGAGATCACCCTTCCCCAGCCCGGACAGTAACAACAAATTCTAACTCGGACTCGCTCGGTCGCGAATCGAGCCAGTCCGAGTCATAGTCAACAAAAACAGCCCCGTCCAGCGGGGATTGACGCGTCAAAAGCAACAAAAAAGTAACAAACAAGGGTAAAACAGCTATCTCAGTAGTTAAACTGCAACAAAGTTTCAGAAGCTTCCCGGAAAGTTTAATAGAGTACCTCTTTTTGAACTGAAGCTTTGTGCTTTATTATTGAAGAAGTATACGACAATAAACATTGAAAGCGTTAAAATTTCACTGTATTCCCCGGTACCGATGACGCCTCCGGCCATCGGTACCCGAGAAAACGTGTAACGCAAAACAAAATTTTCCGCAGCCGACTCCTGCGCTCGAAGCCGGCCACAACAACGAGTGAAAACGGTAAACATAAAAACAAACCATAAAATAACGTTGAGTAGGCATCAGTAGAGGTTTAAGTGCCATACTGGCAATCTGAAGTTGATAGCAAACTGAATGCCTAAATTGTTAAAGCAGCACCAGCTTTTATACCCAAAATGTTGGCTAACAGAAATTTGCATAAACCGAAGCTTATTTGCATAAGCTTCCGATAAGTTTTAAAATTTTGCGAAAATTTTAAAAACCGGCTGTTGATTTGCATAAGCCGGAAAATTCAAAAGGAACAGAAGTACACACAAGCAACACATCAACAGCAATTGAAATAAACAATAAATAGAGGGATAGCGGTTAAACACAAGACGGGGAAGTAAAAATGTCTAAGACCCCAAGTTGGCTTGGGAGGTTATTAATCCAGTTGACCTAGGTTACAACAACTTCGAACACACCCGCATATGCACTCTTAATTGTAACTAAAACTATAAAAATTTTAAAACCGCTAAATTGGACGCCTTAGAATCGCCCCACTCTGTGGCCGACCTCTTGCGGCCACAGAGTAGACGTTCTCACCGCGTCATGAAAATCAATAAAAATACAGCGGTTTCGACCCTGAGCAGAAAATTCGCAGTTTCCGGGCAAACTTTAGAAAGAAGTTCTCTATTTTCAAGCGCATGGACCCAAGGGCATCCCCACAGTTGCTAGGATTTCAAATTTGGTACGGATTAAGCAGGATATGCAAATTTCTTATGACTTCATGGATCATGAAGGTTATTCTAAACGCCTGTTAACCTGTCTTTTTCTTGCCTTTCCTAAAAAAATTTACGAAAGGAAACATATCTCCTGTATATCTACCATCGTATATGCAACACTGATTGCAGGGTACAACCGGAAGCCTGCCTCCGGCTCCGGCAGATAGTCGGCCTCCGGCTCCGGTTCCGGTAGAATTTTTGCCCGGCAATTTTTATAAGTGAAATTTTTGCAGAATTTAACAAAAATTTATCTGTTTAGTGCGTTTCGCTTTACTTTTGTTACAATTTTCAGAAAAAATATCCGAAATTTACCGACCATCATTTTTACTGCATAATTTTGCCTCTCATCCGGTTCCAGCAAGTTTCGTTGACCTCCGGTTCCGGTATTTTTCATCTCCGGTTGCACCCTCACTGATTGGCATTCAAAACAGTCAGAGCTGTTACTCAAACACAAAACATTGAGTCATTTTAAGTAGGTATGTAACAATTTTTGTTCCAATATACTTTTGGTTAGAAACTTTCGTTCAAATATTAACTGTACAAAAAGAATTTAACTAGTCAACGTGGTTGAAATATTTGCTATCAACGTGGATTGGAACTCAAATGGGGGCCTCCCTCTTATTACCCACACCCTCGTATTCGGGTCACTACAGTAAATGTCGCATGAGCAGTTAAAAATCTTGAGAACAACTCGTAAACGAAATTATACAATCTTTTAGAAATATGTTAACAAAACATTAGTAATAGATTTAATTTGCATACCTTCGTAAAATCAATTCAAACGGTGTCCAAAATACGTATGTGGCGCGTTCCAGATTTCATTATATTGATAATTTAAACTGTGTTAACGCTAGCTATTAAAAGCGAACACATTCTCTGCCTCTGTTAACTTTAACACCAATAAGATTTTTATCTTACAACCTTGAAATAGATACTTTGTCTTTTCGTATAACTGGTGCTACACTGCAAAAAATGGTGAGTTAAAATGACCAAACTCAGTCTAATTCGTGTCCGCCAGAGTCAAACGTGCGTCTCAGTGATTCGAATTTGACCTTAGCGGAGTCTAATTTTGACTCAATTTGTGTAGTCCGGAAAAGCCTATTTCGGAGAGGGTCAATTTGACTTACCATTTATTGCAGTGTAGCTTATACACGTTTATTCTTCGTTGATAATGAATTACAAAAAAATGTCCAATATAATTACTTCCTCTCTGCTATTTTACCATTTTAGAATCTCAAAAAAACTAGGGCCGGACGTCTTATAAGGCTCGTTTTACCTGATGTCGTGGCAGCTGGCTAAATAGGTAATACGAGTAATTCGGCGAAAAACGTATAATATTGCAATAAAAAGCTAAAATTTGTTGCGAAAAATACCCGTACAGTATATAATTTTTTAACCTCACAGAAACCTATTAATTACTTAGCTAAAGACGCACGTATTTCTGTCAGGGGCATATGCATGTGGGGGGGTGGTAGTACTTGAACATACCCCCAACAATTTTTACAGAAACGAAAAGTAGAAACACTTTTAATACTCGATTTGAAATAAACCAACGTTTTATTTGAATAGTCGATTAAAAAATTATCTTATTCGCTTCACTTGCTCGTAAATGTAAAATCAAATTTGACTCTGATGAAAGCAAATGCTGGTTAAAGCATCGGTATATTCGCGTGTTGCAAGGTGTACCATATCGAACGCTTGTAGAACCTTTGCGGTTTTGAACCCTTAGTGCCATTTTAGTTTTAATTATTGTGCACATAAAACTATTAAACAGATATATTTAAACGGATTTTAGACGCGTTATAGACACATTTAAATACAACAACGCACGTCCACGTAAATACAGTACACCCTGGTTAATTTTTGAGGTCTGCTTCAGGTTTTGGCTTTTGGTAAAAAGGGCAGCCTTTTAGATTTGGTTCTTGGAAACATTTTGCCACCGGCTCCGACTATTTGGGTAGTGAAATTTTTCCGGTACTTTTGTTACCCTTAAATTGTTGATAGAGTCTGTGCAGTGATGGCTTACTATTTAGGGTTGCGCTATACTTGTCGAACGGGCACCGACCGGCGCCTTTATGTGGTCCGTCAGCATGCGGTATCGTACGCGAGAGTAATTAGGATACCGAACGTTGACGGACAGTCACATAAAAGGCGCCGCGAGCACCGACCGGCGCTTTATATGACTGTCCGTCAGCATGCGGTATCGTAAAGTAATTACGATACCGCACGGTGATGTAGAGTACCGGACGTCGACGGACGGTGACGGACAGCGCGTGACGTCATCAAAAGTGTATATAGCACCACTCGTAAGCATTTTCCACCTCCTGGTGTACGCTGATACGCTAGATTGGTTACAACTTTAAGATTTGGAAAATAAAATCATGCACAGCTCAAAGGCGCAGATAAGCTTGCATAAACGGAACAGGTGTCATTCTGCCCCGGTTATAACGTGAATCCCGCATTACGAATATGAATATTCGAATAACGCTTTTTATCTACAGAAGACATTTAACACAGTATTAATAGAACGAGTTTGAGTTAATTGTAGAGGTCTGTTCTGTGGCAGACAAAAAGACTTCCGGGTTCGTGGACTGGGACGCTTGGACTGAAGCTTAGACCTAAGTTTAGGCTTACGCTTAGTCAGGTTTGACCGGAAAATTAGTGGAATGTTCTAAAGCGCATCATACGAGCAGTAAAGTGAAGAAACTTATCGCTAATTCACGATGGATGCTAGATTTTCGAATGACGCACAAGTTTAAAATAAATGTGTGAATTTCCTGGCCAATCTATAGACCAGGGCCGTAACCGTAGTATAAACATATTCCTAATCCAAAGCCTAAACGTAAGAATGAGCGTATACCTTATACCTAAAGCCTAAGCCGAAGCAGAAAAACTAGTCCAAAACTTATTTAACTTTATACTTTATTGCAGTCCCACAGAAAAACGTTTCGCCACTGATCTTTACATGAATCAATTTCGTTGTCGTTTGTTTGCATAACGCAAGCATATCCATCTTTAAAGTATGAGGAATATCGCAAATTTATCAAACTTTCATGGTTTAAAAATATTTCAAATTGTCATTTAAACCTGTCTGCTTTGCCAATTATTAGAAAACAAAATATGTCACAAATCTGACAGGGGCTAATGATTAGGAAGCAAAAGTGGATAAGATTGTTATTAATAAATGATATTTATTTCACAAGAAATATAATTTTTGAAGCGAAATTTGACAAATTAATTAAATTTCAATTATAGCGGTGCGCACAGACATGAGTGCTTGCGGAAAAGTTTAAGCTATTTTTACTACTGTTCTATATTCTATTAACGTAGCGGAAACATGTATAGAATAGGGCCGGAACAGTAGTGCCAGTATATTCGTAAGCCTAAGCCTAAACCTAAACATACGCCTAAGGATGAGCGGCTAATGTAAAGAACAGGGGCGGAACAGTATTATAAAAGCTTATTTCTAAGCCTAACCTAAGCGTAAGAATGAGCTAATCCTGAGCCTAAGCTTAATCTTAAGCTTAAGCCAAACAAAAAATTAGTCTGAAACTTAAGCATACTTTTTTCTAGTCCCACAGAAAACCGTTTCGCCTATGATCATTACATGGGATGAATGAGCCTATTTCTAAGGCTATGCCTTAATAGCTTAAGCCTAAGCCTAATAAAAAAAGTAAGTCTAAAGCTTAAAATGACACTGATACAGCCCCGCCGGACAACAATCCGGCCATGTTCTGGACATGGGCCCCCATAGGGATTCATCCAGCGATAAGGTATTCACAGGACGTAGTTACGGACAGGTTCGTAACCAGGAATATATTTTGACAGAGACTAAAAACACGTTTAATAGACTTGTGCGAATGAGCGTAGCCAGAGAGAAATGCAATTTTTCTTCTCTGCAGGTTAATTTATTTTGCAGACTGCAAAATTACTGTTTTGAATTTTTGCACAAATCTTGGGGGATATCTTTCTACCTCCCCTTTTTGTATGCGCTCCTGTTTTTAGAAATAGTATACATCATTCTCGAGCTCTCTTTTAAAAGCCGTATGTTGGGCAACAGAGGCGAATTCAGTGTTGGGGCCGCATTTCACATCATAAAATTTTGTATGATAAAATGGTAAGGTAACTACTACCGTACAATATTTAACATTTGTGCAACGAAAATTGCGTTCGAATTCTCGCTAGGCACGGTTGACACAGAAAGTTGGGCAGTAACAGTGTATAAGCATATCCTTAAGCCAAAATTCTACAATTAGTCTAAAGTTTAAGCTTAATTCCTGTGGAAAATAGTCTGACCCTATCTATATACTTGTGCCAAAAGCGTGATTCAAATTTTAGGCCTTCAACAAGTACCATTTAAGACTATAAGATACTACCTTTTCGTGTAATTTCTGCAATAACATGCGCACAACAGGAAACTTTTTAAGAGCCTTTTGTGACTGATACCAAAGTTCCGTGTCGAATATCGCAACCGAATTGAAAAAAAGCCTACCACTGTTAGTGAAGTATGCATATGTCTTAACATTACACACTCTGCACATACACAAACCGCGTATACTCACAAGCGGCACTTCGATTTTCATTGGTTGATACATTAGGCTTAGGCTTAGAATTATTAGACTTTTAGGGAGATTTAGATTTTCATTGGTTGATACCTTTAGGCTTACTTAGAGTTATTATAGGCTTTTAGGGGGATGAATTTTCATTGGTTGATACCTTTAGGCTTACTTAGAGTTATTATAGGCTTTTAGGGGGATGAATTTTCATTGGTTGATACCTTTAGGCTTACTTAGAGTTATTATAGGCGTTTAGAGAGATGCATTTTCGTTGGTTGATACCTTATGCTTAGGCTTAGTATTATTAGGCTTTAAAGGGAGATTAAAGAATTTTAGAAAAATTTTCACGCAATACTGTTTCTGTTCGACTACTAAACCAAAAATTAAAAAATCCACGTTCTATAAATATTGCGAAATTACCAAAATTCTTATATCGACAATTGAAAATTGCCAAATAAAACATGAGTAAAAATCCCCAAACGGGGTTGATCCCTAACCGTCCTGCCGGCAATGCCCTCGGTGTTGTAGCGTACTGTATTGACCCGAATAAGATGGGCGGGGAATGATATAACCGGGACCTGGGTACCCTAAAGCGTCACATATGGTGCGTAACACGTATTAACGTGGCACCTTACGGCACCCAAAACGTTTTCATTTACCACAAACATTTTTTTGAGTCCATAAACTTTTGTCAAACGTTCCAGTGTACCCAAATACTAAGCTTGCGTTAACCCCACTAACCAGAAAAATCATAAAAATTGATCGTATTGGACCTAAAATAAGCTCTTTCTACTGGCGTCCGAGCGATGGGACCATTCAGGGGGGCGTAGGCCTCTGGTTCCATGTCCCCCCTCCGTGTTGACACGACAATTATTGTGTTGTATGAGCGAATATTTATGGTTGAGTTAAGAAACAAAACTTTTTTCTGAGTTGTTCAGTTTAAATTTTCAACCGACCCATGATTATTGATCTAGCATTGCCGGGGGGAACCAGCATCAGCGAGACTGACTGAACGTTAAACGAAATTGGGTTTGACCTGAGAGGATATAGAACTTTAGGCCCAAACAGTTACTGGCGTATACTGAAACGGGATTAAATAAGGATGGTCGATTCGTAAAACTTTTTGACACGAAAAAAAAGTTATTTTCACGATTTTAGCTTGCGGATCTTCAGAGGTCAAAAATATTTCTGACACATAGAATTATATACCCTCGTCGACCTGGCTACTATTTGGTCATGGGTTTCAAATAAACCACGACACAAAACGATGGCCAACGAAGTTTTCGCCCCAGATTGGTCCCAAGTTTTCTGGCGTAGTTGTTTTTTTCACAAGACTTGGGTGCGGCGACTTTGGGGACATTTGGGAACCTAAAAATGTTCAGTTCAACGTTTTGAACCGAAACCAACTGATAGTTTTTCGTGAAAAGTTGATAATTTGAATATTTGCTATACAGTCATTGGGTATATAATTTTTATATCGAAAATACGCATTTTTTGAATAAAAGTTAAAAAATTGTAAAATAGTTGCTACGGTCACGACTAGCTGTATTTTCAATGAAGTTACGTATTTGTCTTACGCTCAAAAAACTTAAACTTAAATTATAGCTTAACAAAAACTTGAAAGTGAGTTTAAGTTAATGTTAATTGGCTGGGCGGACTAAACTAAACTACAATTTTAAGTCTAAAACTAACATACTTTTTAGTTTTGGTTGACTTTGTAGCTAAACTTCTTTTTGGTTTAAGATATAAATGTTGCCTCAGAAGCTATGCAGTGTCTACAATTTATTAAGTTTAGATTAGATTAAACTAAAAATACGTCATATTTCAAATATAAGTTTAAGCGTATAACATTTAGTTTATTTAATCGACAAAGTTAGTTTAGAGTTGTACTATACTTCTGATGACGTCCGGCGCCGCCCGTCACCGTTCGGCATTCACCGTCGTCCTTCAGGGTTTGGGCCCATGTATAGAACAAGGCCGGTACATTTTCCTGCAAGGCCGTAATAGAGTCAGCTTATGCTTTGGACTAACATTTTCCTTAGGCTTAGGCTTAGGCTTAGGCTTAGGCTTAGGAATACGCTTGTACTACTGTTCCGGCCATGTTCTTTACATGGGCTAGGGTTTGAAATGGTCTTGTTTGCAGTTAAAAGCTTTAATGTGTAAAATTCATTGACGCTATAACGCGAAACTTCATTAAAGTCTAAATCACCAGCGATCTTTAAAATACTGGTTTAAGTTCAGGCGCGAGGCATATCAAACTCTGACGTGAATCGTTCACGTACTATAAAGTATGGTGAAGAACGGCGACGAACGGTGAAGATTGGCGCCGGAGGGCGCCGCACGACAAGATAACGCCACCCTAATACCAGGGTGCAAACAGATATCCGTGTCCGTTTCCATTTCCCATAAAAATCGGGGTCAGTTTTCGTTTCCGTTATTAAAATAACGCAAATTCTGTTATTCTAACATTCAAAATTAGCTAAAAAATGGTGAAATAAATTGAACCTCTCCGAAATAGTCTCTACGGTACTTTACGAATTGAGTTGAATTAGTCAAGCGTGCGATTTTGAGTGAGTCGAATTTGACTCTGACAGAGTCGAATTTGACTCAATTTGTGTAATGTTGTAGACACTATTTCGGAGAGAGTCAATTTGACTCTCCATTTTTTGCAGTGTAGTGCTAGTTTGACAACGCGAGAATAAACTTGCATTTCATACGATTTCCAGTTTATCTACAACTTTGCGGCAGAATAATCAAGTGCTGGTTTTAGCCAAGTTTTCAATTTACGCCTCCAAAACAACAAACTTATTTTAACGATTTTTTTTAAATTTAAAGAATAAATTTTTGCCAACAACGTTTACTCTTGAAACATCTGTTTTAATGAAACATTGGTAAATTAAAAATTGAATTTGACGCTCTTGCGGCGTTTTAGGTTTTGAGGCCAATGTAAAGAACACGGGCGGAACAGTATTATAAGCATATTCCTAAGCCCAAGCCTAAGCCTAGCCGTTACAATGAGCATATTCCTCAGCCTAAGCCTGAACCACGCAAAGAAATTAGTCTAAAGCTTAAGCTTACTCTATTCTGGTTCCACAGAAAAACTCTCCGCCCCTGATCTTTACATGGACCGCTTTCGAGTTAATGTTAGCTGACTTTTGGTCTAATCTTTTAGGTTACAATTCAGTGAAAGCATAAGCTCAACATTTGATGACTGTAAAACATGCGATTGCGTTGAGTTATTAGCTTGGAAGGTTCGTTTTTAATTGTAAAAAAGCGAAGTTGCGAAATTTTGCCTTTGAAATCGGTTCAGGGTCAAGCCTAACTTACAATTAGGGTTGAAGGTAATATATTGAAACATATGGTTTGGCTTAGGCTGTACATTTAGTTTTAAGAAAATGGGTCAATGTATAGAACAGGGCTAAGCATATACCTAAGCCTATACCTAAGCCTAAGCGTAAAAACGAGCTTATACCTAAGCTTAAACCTAAGACCAAGCCTAAGCGTAAGAATGAGCTTATACCTAAGCTTACACCTGACGGCTACAGGTAAATGATCTTAAGGCAACTGCCAAACGTTGCTTTTACGCGTCCAATATGCCATAGGCATCAAATATTTTTTCATATCCGGATATCTGACAATCCTTGCATATTTACTCGGATATTCCGGTGTTCGTCTCTATATTCAATACTTTATTTTGTTGGATAAAGGATTTTGAATGAATTTCGTCATTTTTATTTCATTTCGAACAATATTGCAGCATATCTGTAACAAAAAATTGCCAGATATAAACGCGATTTGCAACTAATATTGGACTTGAAAATGGCAGAACTTCCGTTATTTCTATAACGGAAACGGACATCGATTTTTACCGAAAACGGCAACGGATATCCGGTTACACCCTAATATATATATATATATATATATATATATATATATATATATATATATATATATATATATATATATATATATATATATATATATATATATATATATATATATATATATATATATATATATATATATAATCTATAAAAATGAGATAATATACCCACTCTTCCGCAAAGACTTATTGTTTAACAAACCATGAAATACTATACTTGTGGAGCGTTCAACAATACACCTCGTTTCGCATTTTATCTGATACCAAATGTATATTCATCTTGTTGCATGGCGACCCAATAAGACAAAAAACCAATTATCCAGTACTTCGATATCCACGGACCGACACAACAAGGGTATGTTGGGAAAATCCATGTGTTTGAAATTTCTCGAACAAAGCTATAGTCATGAGAATTATAACCTACTGATTTAGAATTAATTAACGTACTCACTCTCTCGTCGATAGGTGAAGAAATTTAGTCTTCGTTCGTGTCATTCGTTCACATTTTTAGTTGAAGAGATGCGGCCAATGTAAAGAACAGGGGCGAAACAATATTATAAGCATAATCCTAAGCCGAAGCGTAAGCTTAAGCGTAAGAATGAGCATATTCCTAAACCTAAGCCTAAGCCTAAGCGTACAAATGAGCATATTTCTAAGCCTAAACCTAAGCATTAGCGTAAGAATGAGCATATTCCTAAGCCTAAGCCTAAGCGTATAAATGAGCATATTTCTAAGCCTAAACCTAAGCATTAGCGTAAGAATGAGCATATTCCTAAGCCTAAGCCTAAGCGTAAGCCTAAGCCTAAGCCAACCAAAAAAAATAGTCTAAAGCTTAAGCTTACTCTATTATAGTCCCACAGAAAAACGTTCCGCACCTGATCTTTACATGGGCCGGAGATACATACCCTTTTGAAATAAAACCGCTATCTCTATTTGCGATGAGGTTTAAGCAGAGGCATATACAAGAAATGGAAACGGGGGATATATTGTCCATCAGATTTTTAAAGAGACGACGAAAAAAAACGTACTTTTACAAGCTTTAGAAAAAAAAATTGCACGATTTTAGAATGCGTAAAAATAAAATTATAGTATATTGAAATTTTGCCCAGTTTTCTGGTGTTTAACCAGGTCAAAGTATGACAAAAAAGAGAAATAAAAAGACTAAATTACCGGCTGGTTAATTTTAATTTGTCTCGGTTCTAAAATGAACCGCTTATAACAAGGTACAACCTCAGAGTTCTTCCTCGGATTCGGGCAACGCGACTTTCAGCTCCGGTAAAATTTTTGCCTGAGGTACGAGCAATTTTTCTGTCGTAAAGTTTTGCATAATTTTTGCAAAATTCATTTGTTTTTAGTGCGTTTTGTTTTAATTTTTGGTGAGAATTTTGACGAAAAAAACTGCTCACATTTCACAGAAAAATAAGCGTAAAACCAAAACATTTGACAATACCTTCATATAGATATTTGCTAAAATTCAGCACATTAAACATCGTTTTAATTATTTCTTTTTGCCTCACTTCGGCAAATTTTGTGGACCTCCGGCCGGCTCCGGCACCGGTATTTTTCACTTCCGGTTGCACTCTGTACGGAGATTCGAGTGGGAGCCATTTATATACTATGATCAATCGCTACCGAAGCCTTGATGCTAAAGCCAAACCCGAGGGGGCTCACACGTCTTGTTAAAGTCATACACTGTGTATACGCATCCTATTTAGTTTGCCACTTATGGGAACGAGCAGATAAAATTAGTTTTTCAACTTCCAGTTCAAAATTTGTAATTTTGGCTTATTTTTCTGAAAAAAGTCTAAAAATGTCCAAGCTTTGCAGTTGAATTGAACTGAATTTTCAGCGTTGAGGTGAACACTCTCTAACCTTTTAGTGGAAACTTGTTCGATGACGTTGCATTTCCCATGCTCCGGAACTCGCCAAACCTCCCGGCGGAAGTATCCGGATATACGGTACCCAGTTTTATAAATAAACTTTTATTCTAAAAGTGAAAAGTTATAGAATTATGCTATCACGAATGAATTAGTTGATTTCTAGCTAGTAATGCAGTCTTAGCAGCAACGCGTCGTCCTGCCTTTTGCTGACCACTAAAATATCTGCCCGTTTCCGACGTTCTTACCCAAGAAGAGACATTTGATTTATTATGCCTCCTAATTGGTCGAACCCTCGTTTGGGACGTCCTTTTGGTCTTAAAATTAACAGGCTTTTTCTTAACAGATTTCTTCCTGTGCTGATCACCATACCCACCTTGTCCACTATGTGGGTCATGATAGTCTCCTCCATGTCCATCATTCCCGTAACCATCAGCATGGTCTTCGTAGTGACCCCCTGCGCCCCCTGTGCCATGTCCATCATCCACGTTGTACCCGTCTCCCTCGCTGTGTGCACCATGATCTCCGTTGTCATAGTGACCCCCCTCGTCATAATGATTCCCTTCTGGATAATGTCCGTCTTGTTCGTAATGGTCCCCTCCGTTATCCACAACTCCAGTCTCCCCTACTCCATTGTATCCATTTCCACCCTCGTGTGGAGTGTACCCGTTCCCATCTGCGTGATCATCCACATATCCCTGACCCCCTGACGTTTGCGCATGATCATACGCAGGGCCTGTCCCTCCAGTCCCTGTGTACTGTAACGGCGGACATGGATACTGTCGTGTTTCATAAGCGATACCAATCACTCCACATCCAAGCCGAGGTCCTGAATTCCCGCTGACTAAACTTTCACCGTGCCCAGGCGCTCCTAAATCGTCTTGATAAGCGTGGACCACCACCGAACGACCTATTATTGATAAAGGCCCGTTTAGAGTTAATAGACTGTCGTAAAAGCTGAAATGAGCTGCGCCATGATAGTCTGCGAATACGTTGCCCAAGTCACCAACGTGTCGATACTAAAACAACAAAGTATAGTTAATACTTGGGAAACCTGAAATATATTTTATTTAAGACAATTTTTGTCTGAAAATGTATATGTCGTACGCCAATCTGCTATTCAGGCCAAATAGCGATTAAGATATTTTTTGCTTATAGACTACGTCAAAAGTGTCTTACCCTTAGATTCTCAAGCGGATCTGAAATTTCACGCAAGGGCAGAATAAATTGAATGCAGTTATGAAGTTTAAAATCTTACAATTATTGGTTCAAAGGTTACATGACCAATTACCAACAAGTAATAGTAGCTACATTTGAGAATATGGGCATAGATAGCCTAATACTTGACTTCAGTGCGCAAATTACATACATAGTCCACGTGTGCCCCGCATGTGGAAATTCGCGACACCTGTTTCCAACTCGAGTTTGAAAAAAACTTTACCAAACAGGAAATTGAGTTTCAAAAATGTTTCAATTTATCTGTCGAGTTGTTAAACTTGAACGGTAAATTGATAAGATTATTTTGGCTCAAAGTACTGTATTCAGAAATAAAAACAAGAATTATCACTTTAAATAAGATAGACATACCGGTGATTCGGGGTCACCATGATCCTTGTTGAATGGATTATAGTGACCCCCGGCCGTACGACACGCTGCTCCGCTGATATCGCCAAATTCATGAATATGCAGTCCATGATATCCTGGGGCTAATCCTGAAATAGTAAAATTATGTATCAGATAAGACAGAAAAAAGCTGAATTAATAGATCAATGGCGGAACGTTTTTCTGTTGGACTAGAACAGAGTAAGCTTTGGCTTTACACTACTTTTTTGCTTGGCTTAGGCTTAGGCTTACAAATCTGCTCACTCTTACGCAATACTGTTCCGACCTTGTTCTTTTACATTGGCCAAACTTTTTATATAAAACATCAATTTGAATTTAGCAGCAAATTATACGTCCTATCAACGACGAGTTATCTTGAAAATTGTTTTTACGTTTACCCTATCATTCTCGTACATTTAAGATAAAACATTACCATTCTATCAAGCTTGCCTAGAAAACAGTTTTGACCACCAGTGCAAAAAAACTGGATCCCCGCTTATGTAACAGCACGCGTCTTCTGAAGTTTGTTGACACCCAAAATGGTGACGCTATACTTTTGATGACGTCAGAAGCCGTTCGTCATCGTCCGACGCCGTCCGTCAGTATCTGCCACCGTCCCTCACCGTCTGGCGCCCTCGGGGTGTCTTCCGTCAACGTACGGTATCGTACGCGAATTCGTCACGTTACGGTGCCGTTTGGTAACGGACCGTAAAGCGTCACGCCGCATGACGCCGGACGGTGACGGATATCACCGGACGATGACGGACATCGCCGGACGATGACGGACATCACCGGACGATGACGGACATCGCCGGACGACTACGGACATCGCCGGACAATGACGGACATCACCGGACGATGACGGACATCGCTGGACGGTGACGGACATCGCCGGGCGATGACGGACATCGCTGGACGGTGACGGACATCGCCGGACGACTACGGACATCGCCGGACAATGACGGACATCACCGGACGATGACGGACATCGCTGGACGGTGACGGACATCGCCGGACGATGACGGACATCGCTGGACGGTGACGGACATCGCCGGACGATGACGGACATCGCTGGACGTTGACGGACATCGCCGGACGACTACGGACATCGCCGGACAATGACGGACATCACCGGACGATGACGGACATCGCTGGACGGTGACGGACATCGCCGGACGATGACGGACATCACCGGACGATGACGGACATCGCCGGACGATGACGGACATCACAGGACGATGATGGACATCACCGGACGGTGACGGACATCGCCGGACGGTGACGTACATCGCCGGACGATGACGGCCGGGTCCGCGCGACAAGTATAGCGCCACCCTAAATATGTTGAACTGGCAACGGACTCACCTCGAATATATCCTTCTACTTTAACTGGATCCTTCTTGTATTCCTGATAGAACATTATGGTTCCGAACAGTTTCGATTCATGAGCGTGTTTATACTCTTCGAGTGGTGCGACAATTGTTGCAATTGCTTTCATGATGGTTTCTGCGCCTGAAATCAATAAACTTTTGCATAACAAATGGTTTCAACAATTTTCAAACGCCCACAAAATTAGTGGAATTTAATAATAAGTTTGATGCAGCGGCCGGATCCAGGAATTTGTAACGGGGGGCGCGGCGGCAAATGTTATGAAACGCAAAAAATTGTAAGGTAGAAACAGTATAACTTTATCAGCCAAAAATTTGGTCAGGTGGAAAAATTGTAACGTATGCACCTTATCATTTTATCGCCAAAACGTTTTCTGATGTGGGAAATTGTAAGGTAAACAGCTTATAACTTTCTCACAAAAAATTTCTGAGCGAAAACCTACGAACCTTATCGTTTTTTACAAAACATTTTCTGAGGGGAAAATTGTAAGATAGAGAGACCATACCATTTTATCACAAAAAAATTTCTGATGGGGGGTGTACATTCCTCGCCCCTCCTTTAATGGCCCACGTGACGAAATTGGGTTAGTAAATTTTATTGAGATTAAAGATTAAATATTCGAAAGTTTAACAATATTATTAATTTAGGCTTATAGGCTTAGGCTTAGGTTTAAGAAATGGCTTATCTATGTACCATGGTCTTATATAAACCTTAACGTGAAATGTGGGGGAAATCTAAACCTTAACGTGAAATGTGGGGGTGGGAATGGGTACAAGAGCCGTTGTTTGAAATGTCCCGGTATAAAGATGCAAAAACACCTTTTGACTAGCAGAATATCTTGAGTTTGCTACTGAATTTAAGACAGTCATTTGGTTCAAAAATTGGGGCATAATTCTTACCGTAGTGGCATAGCTGTCCGTCGTCTGCGGTAACTTTTGTTAAATGACCAATTAATACTGACCATACGCCAAACACAGCCAATAGCAGTCGAGGTTTGCTGTCAAACAGATAATGACGGCAGTATTCGGTCATGGTATAATTGTGGAAAGTTTTGATTGGATTTTTAAACTGATCTAAAGCATCAAATTAATTGTCATGTAGAAAATGTGGAAAGTGTAGGCCACTCGGCCCATGTAAAGATCAGGGGTGGAATGTTTCTCTGCGGAACTGCAATAGCGACTCAGCTTTAGACTATTTTTTGCTCATGTTTAGGCATAGCCTTATTGAATTTCTATTTGCTGTGTTCTATATATACATTGGCCAAAGTGTCAAATTTAAACGGTGGTGGTAGGTTTTAGAAAACTATCCATCAGACACAGGGTGTAATCGAATATCCTTTTTCGTTTTGAAAAATGGGAAAGGTGGAAAATTTAAATGCTTAGATTATCCTTGGGTTGGTAGAGAAAATCTGAAGCATAGAGTTATTTTTGAAAAATTATGCCTAATCCGTTTGCGCTGTGTTTTTGTCCGATTTTGGCTGATTTTCATGAGCACCTATAGCGCTGGAAATGTATCCAAATCGTCTACAGCTGAACCGGCTAATTTCACTAGAAACTACCGTTCCTCGCAAAAACACACCGATTCCTGGTTGTATTCTTTTCTACACAGAATGTATTCAGTTGTACACTCTTGTTAGACTGGTTATCAACCCTTGATAGACTAAAAAAGCCTATTTCAACGGGCGTATGATATATCACTCAAAAATTACAGGAATTATAATTAAACTCCAGCCATTTCTGTTGTACCTACAATATGGATTTATAAAACTGTAAATATCTGCGAAGTCCGTTTGCACAGAGTACCACAGCTATAAATATATTACTACTATTATTTCTTATCATCCGAGACAGAATTTCGTAGAGAAAAACGTTGTCAAATTTTCAAATTTTAGCTTTTGAAATCATAGTGATTTTGCAAATTCTAAAAATAAATATTTTGAATGAATTTGAAAACAACATCCACACAATCAGTCGTTGTTTCTGGACTATCGAACATAGCATTTCAGACACAAAGATTATACTTACACGCTTCCTGTACGAAATAAACGTTTTCAGACATGTACTTTACAGACATTTTCAGTCTATGCGGGCTCGTAGCCAAGAGAAAACCAGGGGGAATCAGCCCGACCCGTGGAAAATTTTGACCCCCTAGAAAAGTTTTAAATTCGCATATAAGTCGATGAAAACTCTTATATGCCGATCCTGAAACATTTTCAGCCCCCCACTTCCTAGCATGGTGAGCTGGCTACGGGCATGAGGGTCGGATGACAAGATTTCGTTTCAGAAAGGTATAACCTTGTCGCATAGGCGCTATGGGAAGTGAGCATAGCTAAATGCTTTTAAACCTGTATAAGGACTTTTTCCCTTTTCATTCCGGGACGGTATCCAAATACATTTTTCGGTTTTCCCATTGCCAACAGCCGGGTTTTAAGATATCAAACGGACGTAAACCTCAATTATATCAAGTAAGCTTAAGTACAAGCAATCAAAGCTTTGCAAATCTTAGTCTTTGTTCACAGTGAAAGGCTAAAGGTTCAACTTTTCGGCCAATGTAAAGAACAGGAGCCGGAACAGTATTATAAGCATATTCCTAAGCTTAAGCCTAAAGCCTAAGCCTAATCAAAGCAAAAAAAATTAGTTTAAAGCTTAAGCTTACTCTATTGCAGTCCCACAGAAAAACGTTCCGCCCTTGATCTTTACATGAACCAACTTTTCAATTTAGAAAACTTTATAATACGTCAAAATGTTAATTTTTACTCTGACTTTGCAAAATCCTCCGAGAACATTTAGCATTTTTCAAAATGTTAACAATCACGGGTGTAGCCAGCATTTAGGAAACAGGCTAACGTTGTATATTAATTTATAAAGGGGGCTTCATGTGTTACAAGCTGAAGACACCCGATCTCGAGACCCCATCAACAAAATCCGAGAAGGTGCAGGGTTCGATACTTAATGTCTCCCTTTTGTTGCCATCTTAAGAGTAGCGTTTGGACTGAATTTTCTCACACAAATTTGAAAATATTTAAAATTAAATATACGCAATATTTTACGCAATTTCACTGAAGAATATTAAATTTAAAATAGAAACAAAAAAACGCTTAAAGCTTACAAAAAATGAATATATTCACAGCAGAATCTGATTCAATATTCACAGGTCACATTCTGCCCAAAAGTGAAAAATATTTATATATATTTATATATATCTATATCTATATATACATATATATTTACATATATCTATATCTATATACATATATATGTATATATAATGTCATAATTAAATTTGTTGCACGAGTTGAAATTGAATTATAAATTTGCCAACATAGCAGTTGTACTGGTAGCATAAAGCACAAATTACGACTAACGGATAAAAGTCTGGATTTAAAATTTCTGTATATACACCGTAAACTGCAGTGAATTGATTACTATACTGACCCGAATAAGAGGGGGACTGATATTTATTTGGCCTCTCAGAGGGCACCCCCCGCTTGTTATTCGGTTACGGACTGTTATTTATTTTTAACCCACGCTCTGCCGCCATTCATTACTAATATATCCGGTATTGCAAATGTTCGTTGAAGTAAACGTTTATTTGTCTTGTGTCAATAGCTTGAGCGATAATCCAAGGTTATACTTAGGGATGTACATTCAAAACTTAAGTACGCCTTAAAGTTTCGAACTCAACTTTATTTGGTACTGGAGTTTATGCACTACAATAAGGAATAATTGTCATTTATAGACTCTAATTAGGGTTTAGGAACCGTATCCGCTTACGGACTCTTATTAAGGATACGAACTCCTATTGATTGGGACTCAAAATTGGATCCTTTCTTATTCGGGTCACTACGCTAATCAATTCAGATAGCGAGTTAATTTTTTCTGAATTAATTACGCAGTACAAAAATATTAATTCACTCTGAGTTGGGAACGTTTCACTCTGAGTTGATTAATTTTAAAACAATAAACTCGTTCCGAGTTACATTAAAGTTAAAGACAAAATTTCTTAAAATTGAATTCTTGCGAGCAGTTTCACAGAGAATACTTTACACTGTAAAAAAAGGAGTGTCACCTTGACTCTCTCGGAAACAGGCGTTTCCTGACTACACAAACTGAGTCAAATTTGACTGCGCCAGAGTCAACAGTGAATCGAATTTGACTCTAGCGGAATCAATTTGACTCAGTTTGTGTAGTCAGGAAAAGCCTGTTTCCGAGAGAGTCAATTTGACTGCCCATTTTTTACAGTGTACTTCGATATTAAAATTTCCAACAAAGATACCACTTAAGAGAACACTACAAGATACCTATACAGATTTAAAATAGATTGAAATCATATTGTTTTTAAATTTCACACTGATTTTACAATCTATGACCGTCACATTTGACAGATTTTTCGCATTATTTGAAAAGCGAAAAAATGTCAACAAAATTATTATTGTTTGAATTATGCAATAAACACTGCGATTTTGAGTTTTATTGCTTCGGTGAACGCAAAATTTGTTTATTGTTTGTTTGATGTCAAGTATATAAACATGGTATAGTTACAGGTTATCTGAATTGTAAAAATTAAATTACATCGACAATTTTAGACAGGTCTAAATATGCTATTATACGGAATTTTTGATATCTGTCAAGCGCTGCCAAAATGTTTGGTTTTAGGCACATTTGGTAGAAAATTTGGCCAATGTAAGGAACACGACTGAAAGCCTAAGCATAAGAATGACTTTAATATAGCAAAGCTTAGACATAAGCAAAAAAGGATGAGCTTATGCCTAAGCATAAGCAAAAAAGTCGAAAGCTTGAGCTTTACTCTATTACAGTCCCGCAGGAAAACGCTCCGGCCGTGTTCTATACATGGCTCGGTTTCTGCATACATTGATTGTGTTAGCAGAAAACGGAAACAACTCTGAGACTTTAATATACATACAAACCCGATTTGCTTTAGTTTATATCATCTCTCTGCGATTCTGTTATTCACATTTTATCCGTTTAGGTCTCTGCTCAGGGTATGTCTAGGACAAACTGTTGAACACTGTCGGTTCACCCTGTGCTCCTTGTTCGCTCTAAAAACGCGAAATAAATCAGGCATTGGGAAATTGGCCAATGTATAGAACAGGACCGTATAACATTGGTACAAGTATTCGTAATGCGGGTTCACGTTGTGATCTGAATACGGTTACATAGACAAAATGTGATAATATATGAAGTCAGATAATGTTGCTTCTTATTATGATGCGACTAAATTTGTTTCTATTTTTCTGTTTCTGGCGAAAATTTTGCCTATATTCGTAGATACAAATAATCCAAACTTCAAACTTTAGTATCATCACAACCTAAGACATTTTCAGACATTTCATATGATATTGACGGAGTACTATTTCCAATATCCTATGATATTGCAGTACACACAGATGTAAAATCTAAACCGCTCTGCCGACACATAAGCACCAGATATACACAGTTTTACTAAACAACCAAATAAAATAAATACTATATAACAATGTTAACAATACTATTTTTACAAACCAGTGAACAGAATTGTATACATGTGTGCACATTTCAAGACCAAGTTCTTACATTGTGCAGACCAAAAGGTTTGGCTTCAATTCTGCATTGCGAAGCAAAAGTAGTAATTGAGACAAGCTTAGATATAAGAGTTTGTTAAACGTTGAACGATGCTTTTGAAATAATACTAAATACAAAATCTTTCAAACAAACAACAGACTTCCACAAGTAAAATATCAATCAGTCAAAATAGTATTGACTGTAAATTGGGTGTGTTTCAAGTACGACCAGTGCAATGTGTATCTGGTTACAAAACCAAACTGATGTAAAATTCGATAATTTGAATGAAAATCTACAAATGGTTCACAAATATTCTTGTTAAGCTTCGTTTTACTAAAATCCCGGCAAGTAAAGTTTTCACAAGTCTCCAAAGTTACAAACTTGCTGAAGGATGTTGCTGAAGGATATAACTGCATATAAAAACGAAACATTTCATTACCAAAATTACCACAACCTCTGGTAAAAGTCCTAATAAAGACAGTATCGTTTCTCTGCCAGAGCCGCGGATAGACCACCGATTGCACCCTTGCCTGATCACTTAAATTTTAATAGTGCCGAGAGTACGTGGCTCCTGTTATTTATAGACTGTCACAGAAACGATTCTACTAAACGGTATTCTAGCCTACTAAAAGTAGCTTCGAGTACTACCGTTCGTTAAAACAGCGCGATCCAGCTTGAGTTCACAACAAGAGCGCTTCATGACTTCCCTGCTTTTGCTCGAGTAACAAGCATCTCCACTAGTTTCGCCAACAACGATGGATGAGATCGGTTCACGAAATGTCCTTCCGAATGAACACAAATTGCCGCTGCTTTGACCGAGTTTCGAGGCGAAGAAATCGAATCCATTACTAAAATTCAACAGTAAATAAAACATCGATCAATAGAAACTTACAATACTAAAATAAACAGAGATCATCCTTTTCATTCCGATTTGCTTCGGAGTTCCGCTGCATCCAAAATTTCTACCAAAACTCGATTCATGTGACAACATTTCGAGACATTTAAATACATAATGTTTGCCAATTCAAAAACTAGAAAATCTTCGTTTTGAAAATGTTCGACTGTGCAAGGCAGTCGTCTAATAGGTCAGGATGCAATCGGAATTCCGGTTCCAGTACGCAAATCCGGTAAGTTTCACTATTTGGTCCTGGTATTTTGTTCAGAACCAGAGGAAATCGCAGAATGCCTTTAAAATTGCGGTATGTTTCAAGCGGGTAAAAATTACTGTTTCGGCAAACGTTATTTTTCATGCTCCGTTTCCAATACGAAATCCAGCATTATTTATACTTTGTTGTTGTGTAGTTCAAACAAAATATTATTTAGCTTCGTAAACATTTCAATTTGACATGCTTAAGACAAAAAAAATTAAGAAATCATGTCAAAAATAAAACGCTATTTTAAACGCATTACTGCTTAAACAGCATATTTCAAAGCTGTTTTGCTTGAACAGAGGAACACTCTGAAATGAATAGCAAGTGCAGCTAACACAATACGTTTTGCGGAAAACAACCAAAAAATATTGTTACCTTCTCTGATGCACGTCGCATCATTTTCGTACTGAATAATCTCTGATACCCCGAGTCTGGCAATGTATTCTTCGGTCTTTTGAGGTTCAATCAATCTATCGCGACCACCGTACACCACAATTTTTGTCAGCTTTGAATTACTTCGAAACAGGTCAAATTGTTTGTTCAACTAGCAAAAATGCAAATACATCCATAATAGCCAAGCTAATCATGTATTCAGAAATTACAGCTTTTTACGTACGTCCCGGTCAACGTCAGACATCAATAACTTATCAGTTCAAAAGCATATTTTCTTCACCATCATTACAACACTGCCATGATGTCCACGATGTTTGTAGCCTGTATTAAATCTGCCTGTAATAAACTTCAAAATTATTTTGCAAATTGCAACTAACCTGAGCAAATCCAATATGAGCGCCCATTATTGTAGACGCCATGGAGATATCAACCGTTTTCACAGGCATCCCGTATACAAATCGAAACATCACATATATCAATGGACGTATCAGAAACCGAGCAAACACATTTTCCCACGCTCGAGTCAGCAGTTGCAATAGCCAGTATGGCCGTAAAATTCTTTAATATTCAAAGTTCAAAAATTCAATTTATTTGTTATATTGCACACATATAAACACTCAACTTAATACTCGTCGGAACATAATTCCTGGCATATCATACAGCGACGAATTATTCATATTAAAATATTTTTTAAAATTAATACATTTACTTAAACATTTCAGTCATGCTCACGTTTTCCGACCGCTGCAGATGTTTTAAAATTGAAATTGAACATTCATGCATACACCATAACTTCCAAAACATCTACTAATTGCCGCTGGCTATTTGTAAAGTTGTATAGAAGTCCGCCTATTTTCGCCGAAAAATTTCGGGTCCGGGTTTTGACTTTGGAAAATTTCAGGTCCGGGCTTAAATCCGAGTTTTCAATTTGACATCGTTGGTCCCGGTTCGGGTTTTTTACAACAACAGCTTGCCAAGCCCGAGTTAGGGTACTGCAAAAATTATCGATAAGATACTGGGAACAGAATGATTTAGTTTTCCACTGTTATACCTAAAATACGTTGCTCCTCTGTATCCATAGTATACCTTTCAATGTATTAAAGTTATACACAAATCTACAGGTATAATATCCAAGCTGATGAGGGCTGACAGTGATCCCTACCATTCAGGGTGCAACCGGAATTACAATTTACCGGAACCGGAACCGGAATTTGAAAATTTTACCGGAACCGGAAAATGAAAAATGCATTTCACCAAAAATTTCATTTTAATCGTATTTTTTGCTCTATTATTTGTGAAACGGCCTTAGTCGAACATAGGTATTTATTTTATTTGTTGTATTTTAGATTTTCGCCGTCGACTAAAGTGAAATCCATTATCAATGGCTTATATTCGGAGTACAAGTGGCTTTCAAAAGAGATTCTTAAAAATTAGCAAAGTTAAGAAAACGGCCAAATTATAACACCGGAATTTTTAAATCCGGTAAAAATTTACCGGAACCGGAACCGGAAGGTGAAAAAATGCCGGAACCGGAACCGGAATTCCGGTTGCACCCTGCTACCATTCTCTGGGGGCCTCGCGTTCAGGAAAACGTACAAAACGAACCTGTACAATAAAGGTTTTATGTAATCTTAAGTTGACCCTCAGTTAACGTTTGGCGGGCCCCGGATATCGTAAGTCCGGCCGCGCTGCTTGTAGCTGTTTGTCCTAAAAGTTTAGTGTCTTTTTGTTTCAAAAGTTTCATTTTGAAAAATCCTGGCTTAAAATCTTGGAACTCTATATACCTACACATATTTAGCAATAATTTTACAGCGGCTCACGGGACAAGTAAATAGTGAAATACTAACTTTACCTGTGAGGTGACAACGCTCCAGGATTAACTAAAATAACTGCATCCGCTATATCTGGATAATCTGCAAGCAAGTCGACAACGGGATAACACCCAGCGCTATGTCCAATAATCACATCAACTCTATAAAACGCAATGACAAATAATTTTCGAAAAGCAACCAAGTCCCTATATCGAGTAATGTCTCGGTACATAAGAATTGTTATATTGTTAATAATACAACCTATATAACTACGTAACTTGTAAACATTAAACCATCACGGAGCAGTGAAATGCTTCACAAATACAAATTTAACATGAACAATAAAGCGGCAACAAGTAATACAAAATATCATCTATTCGTTTCGCTCATAGCGGAATTCCAAGTCGTGTAATCCAAAACACTGTCGTTATATATTGTAACGTAGCTGCAGAACAATAACGAGTAATCTCACTTACTTTGAAACGTTAACTGTTTTTAAAAAGTTTAGCAAAAACTCGGCACGTTCCGAATTTGAGTGTTGAAAACATCGATTTGAATCGAGTTCAGTTTTTCCCATCCCTTAAATAAGTTGAATATCAAGAATATATTGCGCACGTATCACTATTTGGCCAAATACATACAGTTCAGGCTTGAGTAGAAATAAACAACGTGAATTATTTCGTCCTTACTTAAACCGAACTTACAAATTTAAACACACGTACGCAGTTCAAAGCTAAAGACAAAAAATAAAAATCCAAAGACAGATTGCTACGAAAGGAACAAAAAACCTTTAAACCTGTGTTATAAAGCAATCAATACCAGGAAAGTTAGGTAGCAGAATTTTGCATCCAGCGGCAGTCATGTAAGAACAAAGAGGTTTAAAATCGCTGTGAGTTCCAGGCGCGCCATGAACACCGAGAACAGTTTTGAGATGAGCGACATTGTTAATATGCGCCTCGGGAATAACTTCTTGGTATTCAACTTCAAACTCCAAGCCAGAGGGTATTGGGTCAGACCTGGAAAAAACAAACGTGTGACGTCAATTTGAACAACTTCAGGTGATGTCATACAAGTGATGTCATGTATCTATACGTATCCTGAAGCAGCAGTAATATTTGTTTGAAACGTATACATGCGCGTAATGGTAATGCATTTCCCTTCGGGTTAAATATATAGTTCACGAGAAGGCACAATTTCTGAAGCTTTCTGCGAAAAAACAAGCAACAGGACTCGAATCCAGGCTCTTTAACCAAGAGACAAGAAGGCTTCCACTACGTAATCAGAGGTGCCAAGCACGAAAGTGACATTGCAGCGAAATTAGCGGTGAACTTCCGTGTAAACGCTCATTTCCTTTTCTGTGTAACAAGAATGCCAGCAATCGGATATCCGGTTCGTGTGAAACGTCCGTCAAAACAACATAATCGTATCCCAGTTCTGATATAAACCTGTCGGAGAGCGAGTTGAGCCGTGTGCTACATGAGCACCACTTGAAAAGGAGACCACGCGAGCAAAACGAGCGAAAAACCAAACGCATGCGTTGTTTAAATTATTTACCCAAATCTTAGTTTGGAGGTCCGCTTGTCCGGATCGAACATTTTGACCTTTTACATTATGCACGTGTTTGTGTTTTTAAATCAAACTTTTCCTCTTACATTACCTGTTTGTGCTTGTAAAACTTGTTGGTACTAACGGTCTGCACGACCCCTGTTTGAAGTTCTGCCCAAAGTTAATGACCACGCCGGGAATCGAACCTCGGCCCTCTTGCGCTCGAGCCAAGCGAGCTACCACTACATTACGCGGTCGTTGCAACAACTTCTTATACCGGTATATGTGCACAGGCATGACAACATTTGCTTTACATACACTTACGTGCACATATACCGACATCCCTTTTTACAGGCGGTCGTCGCGGACCGTGAATACAACTACCCGAATCCATGGGCTTGCTGTTTGCAGTGCCCATCTCGGTGGGACCTCCATGTTGGTACTAACGGTCTGCACGACCCCTGTTTGAAGTTCTGCCCAAAGTTAATGACCACGCCGGGAATCGAACCTCGGCCCTCTTGCGCTCGAGCCAAGCATGCTACCACTACACTACGCGGTCGTTGCAACAACTTCTTATACCGGTATATGTGAACAGACATGGCAACATTTGCTTTACATACACTTACGTGCACATATACCGACATCCCTCTTTTTTACAGGCGGTCGTCCCCGACCGCGAATCCAACTACCCGAATTCATGGGCTTGCTGTTTGCAGTGCCCGTCTCGGTGGGACCTCCATGTTGGTACTATACGGTCTGCATGACCCCCGTTTAAAGTTTTGCCCAAAGTTAGTGACCACGCCGGGAATCGAACCTCGGCCCTCTTGCGCTCGAGCCAAGCATGCTACCACTACACTACGCGGTCGTTGCAACAACTTCTAATACCGGTGTATATGTGAACAGGCATGGCAACATTTGCTTTACATACACTTACGTGCACATATACCGACAAAACTTTTTTCTAATCAGGTTTAGGTATGTGTTTTGTAGCTTTAACGGATAAACAGGTTTCAGTCACAAAAATGCGGCTTTAGTGGACCTTATAATAAAACCTTTTGGTGAAAAGGCAAGTCACAAAACTGATTTTGCTCAACATTTTCATTTCAGCAAAATTTACTTTCCGAGAACGGAATCAAAATATCACGTCTGTCGTGCACTTCCATGTCACCCCTAAGCACGTATCTAACAGGCTGTGTCTAAATAAAAAGCATTCTTACATTACCTTCGCTTCCATAAATTAATCATGACGTCGTCCATACGGCGACTACGTGATGGCAAACTTTCTGAAAGCTCAGAGCGCAACTGACGATAAAAGTTGTATGAAGTGGAAACGGTTACAAATTTTATTGAAGCATTCATGATACAAATTATAAACAACTACTTACGAACATAATGTGATGCAACTGTACTAGCTTCATTGTGTAATGTGCATATGCAATGCAATGCAATACAAATATGCCATAGATTACTCCAGTCGTCAACATAGGGTCTATAATTCGATATATATAGTCGACGATAAAAGTAGTTTGCGAGACGGGCTGCGTGGCGCAGCGGTTCCGTGTTCGCTTAATAATCCACAAGCTGACAGTTCGAGCAACCCCTGGATGCCTGCTTTTGAAACTGCTTAGTTAAAGGGTGTGAAATTCCCGATCGTAACCTACCTTCTATGACACATTCAGGTTAAATAATGGGATGATATTCCATGAAGTAATAAATAAAATCTTTTTCTTTGTTTCTTTGGGACGCTTTTAATCTCAATTGATACAAAAATAAAAAATATTATCATAACCCTAGCTGAGGAATTAAAGGCTTTTTCGGGGCCTTTACAGTGAAATGTTTTCAGTCTAATTCTCTGTTTCTAGTTCTGTTTTGAAAAATTAGCACCTGCACTTTAGTTACTGTAACCGGACCACAAATTTTTTCTGTCTTTTCATATGTAATGGCTGCCGTTCTGTTCCGTAATTGTAAAGGGAGATTGCAAATTCCCAGTGTCGTTTGGGCGGTTACTCAGCTATATAGAGCGACTGAATACAAATATTTTTCTTCTTGTAATCTACTGTTCAATAAGTTGCTATAAAGCAGACTACAATGGTGCATCAAATGTATGAAAGCACTCATGTCAGAAACAGTAAATAAAGTAATGTCCAAAATACTTTGCTAGTCGTAAGTTATACATTTTGGGGTTCATTCAAAAACTTAGTTTCCTTGGAGGTATAGCCAGCATCTCAGTCTACACCGGAATCCGAACTGGAATCGGAACAGCATTTTTATACCGTAATTGCAATCGAAGTTTTGTGACTTAACGGATAATTTGTGTATTGACAAATATGTTCATTTAGGGTGTCTGTAGACTGGTATTAAAATTAACATTTCAAAATTCCGACTGAATGTTCAGTAATTCTAATCGGAATCGGAATTCCGATTGCATCCTGCAGCCAAGGCCCCATATCCAAGGTCCCCATCTGCGAAATGGGCCCCTTTGAAGTGTAAGGTATAGCGATGTAAACTCTGTTATACATATGTTCAAATGATGATTGTAGTCATATCGTTTATACTACCTACAAACTTTCTGCTAGATAACATGAAAAACCTCATCTCAAATATTCGACATTACTGTTTGTACATTACGATCAAATGCGTGTAACAGCACTGAAATTTATTAATATTGTTTTATGTCTTGGTATATATTTCAGGCAAGAGTAAAATGTGCGTATGTGACATTTATCAATAAAGTAAATTCCGACTGGCTACGTATACAAGATTGTGCCTTGTTGAAGATAGCGTTCACTTCTATATTACTGCAACTTCAAACTACAGATTGGAATTATTTGGTAATGTTTTCAAATTGTTATTTTTTGAATTGCTGTGTTGAAATTTTGACCATGCAACTACTTTATAAAACCTGTACTTCTATTCATTTTGACTTTGCAGCAGATCAAATTAGAAAACTTGGATTCGACTCAACGGATTATTTTTTCAACAAAAATATGTTTGTCTAGCAACAAACGGTTATTTTGACAAAACATTTTATATATTATATATAAGTTTATTTTCTTACAGGATATTCATTTGTCCCGGTTGGCACTGCTCTTGGCACCGGCAATAATTCTGACCCGGAGGAATCCTAATATGTATCGGTGGAAAGGGAAACAGGATTTTTAGCGTTTTATGGCGTTTCCGAACATTGATATTTCATTATCTCAGCCAAAGTAGAGTCCATACTCTGCCTGTATAATGTAATTAGTGATGGGCATGGGATATTTTTTCATATCCGGATATTCGGCAATTCTTGCCGGATATTTATCCGGATATCCAAAATGAAATTATCTATTTCGGATACCCGAAACTCGAGTTTGTGTTTTTCGAGTTTCCGAACCTCAATTTTCGTTTCTTAAGCACTTGATTAAGTTGTTGCTCTAAAGGAAGTACCCTGACCCTCAAGCAAATTGATATGAGCATAAAAGATACAATTCTAAAAATCGGTATTTATTATGCCAGTACTATAGTGACCCGAATAAGAGGGGGTACCCATTATGAATCCCAATCAATGGGAGTCCGTATCCCTAATAAGAGTCCGCAAGCGCATAGAGTCCCTAAATCCTAATTACGAGTCCATAAATGTCGATTGTTCTTAATTGTAGGTGTAGCGCATAAATGACTCCAGAACCAAATAAAGGTGAGTTCAAAACTGAAGCGTACTTATGTTTTCAAAGTACGTTCCTAATAATAACATTGCATTATGGCTAAAGCTTTTGATACAAGACAAATAAACATTCAATTCAAGGGTTAGTTACAATACCGAATATAGGTGTAAGGAAGTATGGCGGAGGACGGGATAAAAACATAACAGTCCGTAACCGAATAACAGGAGGCACCCTCTGGAGTGGTCAAATAAATAATCAGTCCCCCCTCTTATTCGGGTCACTCACTACAGTACCTTAATAGTTCTGGATATTCAGTTTAGAAGATTGCTACATACTACTAAATACTTGCGTTGACAACTTAAACTTGAGTTGATTTGGCTTGTCCTTTGCCTTATTTAAACCACTGCAATAGAGATTCCATCTAATATAACCCTTCCCTCGAACTATATATACTTGAATCGTTTTATTTCCAAGAACAAAGAACCAGATTGAAGTACACTTACGCTAAGTCGTAATTTCTAAATGGGCGGGATGGTATATATTTTGAAACGCAATTTTTCTCTCTTAGCGGGAAAATTATAGGGTAGGGCCCTATTTTATAACGAAAGTATTAAGATGAGAGGACAAATTGTAATGACCATATCATTTTATCACAAAAAATTTTTGTAGGGAGTGGGGACAAGTTGTAAGGTAGGGGTCCTTAGACATTTTTTATCCTGACCGGATATCCGGTGTTCATCTGTAGTCTATATCATACTGTTCTCAGTAAACTTGCTATCATCATTATGCAAGAATGTGGTTTAATATTCTGACAGAGGTTTGGATACAGAATTTTTTTCGTCAGCTCCAGCTACTTTGGTGGTGAAACCATGCAAATTATTCCAAAAAAATTTAGACAAAAGCATTTCGGATATGCGTATTCTGTAGTGTGGAAAGACAAACGAAGGATTTTTAGGAGGAAGATGTTGTATATGAGTGTAAATATTACAAATTAGTGTCACTTTTGGCGGACCAGATTAAAGCAGTATGAATACCTACATACGAAAGATTTCTATTCGAGGTTAAAATTTCAGCGCCGAACCTGCGGCAGTGTATAAAATTAAGCCATTCGTCTGGGAGGATGAACTAAAAAATCACTATCGGTCGGACAGGGCATAGGGCGAGACCGAACATCCGATTTTTGTTTAATATCCGGCAAAGAACCGATATCCATTTTCGGTTCCGGTATCCGATATCAACCTACCGGATACGGAATATTTAGCGATGCGGTCCCGATTACCATAAAGTTGCGTTTGTAAGTGGGCATATAATGTTTAGTCTTTTACCTCCTGAAATAAAAACAAAAATCTAAGCTCACAATTACTCAGTAAACAGTTTTGTGCAAGTCGTGCGAGTAAATTACTTTGAACAGTGCTTATATTTGCATGCTATGTGCGGTAAATATCCGACTCGGGTTCCGGTAAAAAAATTAAATATTTGGTTCCGATAAAAAATTAAATATCTGGTTGCGGTAGGCGGTAACCGCTAAATTTATATTCGGGCGTACCCGGACAGGTTAATGCTAAGTGTGACTTAGAAGCAAAATACTACATGATGCTGGCTGAGGCTGCACATCGGTTAACACACTGATGCTTATATAATATGTAGTGCTTTCATATGCATCAGCAGTATCGTGGTCACCATGTGAAAACTTGGGTAAGATAGGGCACGACGTTTGAGTTCTTGTTGCAGCTGAAAATGAGTGGCGTTCTTGCGAGGTTTCGATCCCATGACCCATAAGTCGACAGGTTCTCAGTTCAGCGCGCTACGACTGAGCTACGCCGTCTGACAAGCAGCTGCTGAGTTTGTAGACTTTTTGGCTTATAAGAACCTCAACATTGTATGAAGACACTACATATGCATCAGTGTTATAACCGAGGTGCAGCATCAGCGTGAGGTTTTATTTTGCCTCCTTGCATCCGTATGTCACAATATGTATTTAGAAAAAAACATTTTATCAAAAAAAAATTTTAAAATTAAATTTGAGAAACGAGATGAAAACAGTGAAATTTGTGGCACTATGATGTCTTTGAAAAATCGAATAATAACTAATTTGTCAATTAGTTACTTACAGTTGTTATGTACGTATCGTCTCTGTACAGCCTCACCGGCTGCTTGGGTTGCGCCGAGTTTGTTAATCAGATTGTCGTAAGCAACACGATTAATCGCTCTTTGCGCTATCTGATCAAGTCAGTTATTCTTGAAAATGTTGAACATTCATCCGGAATCGACGTCATCCCATGTATGTTCCACCCGGAATCTATGTCATTCCATGTGTGTTCCATCCGGAATCGTCGTCATCCTATGTGTGTTCCACCCAGAATCGACGTCATTCAGGGTACAAAGCGGAACTGGATTACATCGGAATCGGAACAGCAAATTTATACCGAAATTCGAATCGGAATCGGAACTAGGAATTTTGTGACTATACGCATAAGATAATTTGTAGTGACAAAATATTAATTTACGATGTCTGTCGGCTGGCAACATTTTTGAAAACGTCGCTTAAACTAATTGACGATGATTTCTGCTTCTGTAAAGCTAAACAACAATCAATTATTGATAAGCTAACTCATCGAAAGTAATTTAATAGATAAATAATACAGAATTTTTATGCAACTTATCACAACATCTAGGAGTAAAACTGAATTTCAAAATTCCGATTCTGATTGTTTGTGCAATTGGAATCGGAATCGGTATCGGAACTCGTTTTGAATCGGAATTCTAATCGCAATCCGAATTCTGGTTGAAAGCTGGTGTGTTCCGCCCGGAATCGACATCGTCTCAAGTATGTTCGTGTTGAGATCTTTGAACAACTTGAATCTTCACGTTTGTAGGACAGCATTAAACGGCTGCTTCCACACAAATCTAGTCAGATATGTACGTTATTGAGTGAATTGGAAGCAATAGGATTCGGGTTCATACTGTCTACAAATTAATGTAGTGACCATACCATAACCAATACCTACGTTTTGATGTATTGTTCAATCGTCGAAATCGGGTACCCGTCCGCCGTCTGATTTCAATATTTATGTTGCGATTCGGTCAGTGTTGTATTTCATTCGTAAGATCATACTGTCTTTTTTCAATCCTGAACCTGTATCCAATTTGACGAAAACTTCGAAGAAAATTTAATCAATGTAATGGATGTTTGGCAAAGGATAACTTAGCTAACGTTTAGCTAAATCACTTTATTATTTAACGCCGTCAAACGTTAGCGGTTCCTCGAATAATATGGCCATACTTCACACAATGTCAATTCGAAGGCGTATTTGTTTTGATTGTAGTTTAAATGAATATACATTTTAAGCCAATTTGAAGAAGACCGTGAATGTATCCACTCAGTCGCGGCTAAAGAATTGGTTATAAATGCTAAAACAATGCGGAAGGTGAACATCAGCTTACGATGGTCAATCGTCGTTTGTGGTGGGTGCTTCGTGGCAAACTACGTTTCGCAAGATATACGTTCAGCGCAAATGCTGGCCATGTGTATTTTTCGTTTTGTGACAGTACATTGATTGATTGATTTGCCCCAGCACCATCTTCAAAGGCGTCTCAGATTGTCGTCATCTGACGGGAGATTCAAGAGAACTGCTACTTCTTTGAGGTTTAGCCACAGATCCATGACGGTGAGGTGAGTTCGCCGCTGGCTGTTCGAGAACTTGTTTTCAGAATAAGTGGATTTAAAGTATGCTTTTAATGCGGTATCATTGATTTTTTTCCGCAGCGATCTACGATACATTTCGGGCTGACGCTCGTGTGCGAGCTGTCTTGGAACCACGTGGAGTTTGCCTTAAAGGTTTGTTTGCGCAGACGTTCTGTCGAGTACAGATTCGATTTTGAAACAGCCGAAGCAAGCAAGGATCAGTAAATACCTCTTTATGGGTTAGAATTTGAGTTGCAACAGACTCAGTGATTTGTTGACAACTTTTAATACTGGCGGTAGGATCGTTCATACAAATTTCAATCAATTCTGCTGGCTTGGATGTATATTTCGAAGTTCGCATGATTATATTGCCTGCATAAGATTAGGTTTGCGAAACTGAAATGTCGAACGCAATACTTTTATCTAAATCAAGAGTCTGTTAAAGGCATTCACATTTGGAATCGGATTCGGCAAAATGGCAATGGATTCAGAATTCAGAATTGATCAGTTATGGGTTCGGTGGCACCCTGGTCCCTGTGCAACCACGGTTGTTAAACGTGTATATTTTGGTCACGCAACAGGTTAAATGATATATATCCGGAGGACGTTTCTGAGTGGTGGTGGGAGGTTGCAGAATTTTCAATAAAGCGTCAGTTGCACTAGCCAGTGTTTAGTTACGCCTACAAATATGCACATAGTCAAAACAACCGTATAAACAAAAAAAACATAGAACAGATATATAAGACATATGATCGAGAGGAGAGGGTATACTTAGGTCATACCGATGATGTTTTTTCGCGCAAAAGTAAGGAATACAAAATTAACCCGGGGGAGAAATCTTGAGTGGGGGTGGGGGGTTGAACCGGTGCGAAAATCTTAAGTGGGGGTGGCTTTTGGTAAGAGGGTGGGACCCTCCCCTCTTCCCCCCCACTAGCGAACCCCCAGTGTACCGTGTTCAGATTTTGGTATTAAGCGGGTTGCTTGATTTCCTTTGTTAAGCAAAAATGCTACATTTATGAAAAATGTTGTGAATGAAATTTCGAAGATTACATAAAAAAACGCAATAAGTACGCTGTTTTGAGCCAGAAACCAGCACGCAACAATGTCCGGAAGTGGTCTGTAGTAGTTTGGCGTCTTTAATTTGCTGTACAAACTTTGGTGGTATTCATACCAATAAAATAAGGTAAGCTCAGGATAGCTCAGATATATAGTTGATAGATAAGCATTAGCGTCGCTTTGTCTGGTTTATAGCACCGAGAATTTAGGGTGTTGAGGAAATTTTGCTAATCTACGTACAGTAAATGGAGTGGGATTTAATACTGACACCGGATAGAAAGTGGAAATAGACGGATTTGTCTACCGGAATCGGAATTCGGATTACATCCTGGCATAGGGTTATGTTTATGATTTTTAGCGTTAAATGTATATCCGATAATGTAGCGTACCAAACCGGAACCGGATGTCAATGTTACGTCGAAACCGGATGTCCGATTGTACGCTAGTTGTAGCAGCGTAGAACAAAAGAATTGGTTGTTTAGGGCTCTTGTTGACTCTACAGTTTCCGACTGGGGCAAATTAGTGTTTTAACACGGAAAATATACTTATTTTTATTTTATTATGTTTTATGTTTGTTTGATATTATATTTAACGTATTTGTTTGCACTATGTTGCATTAAATGCTGGCATTGTTGCCTCAGAGATTTAAGATTTAGTCTTACAACGCAACACAATCCATCGGTTGTGAAATTGATACTGCAAACAATGAATATAAAGATCGGCGTTGTGTAAAATTGCAATTGCGTTTGAAATACAAGCGAAAATGTGTGTTATTTTTTTGTTGCTTTGTAATAATTTCTAAATGTCTGACACGGGTAAATTCGTTTAAGCTGGCACGAATCGCTTAGATTGAGTATTATACATGTTGTATATATAAATATATATATGTAATTTGTTATGAATCTATGGGTAACATGTAATATATATATTTGTATATATATTTATATATATATACGTATGTTATTAGATGTGTATGTTTGCATTTTTTAACCTATGAAAGTTACGTTCTATTGTTTATACTGTTGTGGTCAGCAGGATTTGCAGTACAAATTAAATTTTACCGGAACAGGAATTAGAATTAATGGAAATAAAATATTTTAATCACCGCTCGGTTTATATATACACATTTTGTAGCAACTTTTGGTTCGAAAATAGTGTAATTTGTCGTATTTTGTTTTAATATTTTTTTTAAATTATTAAAAATGCGTACATAAATTGTCACAAAACCGTAAAAATGGCTGGTTTGTGAGTCTTGTAAGGTGGGACTGGAGTCGAATTTTTACGGCCAGAATAAATGTTCGGTAGAACAGATTAGTTTGGGAAGTTAAACTGGGTTTTTTGTAAATACCATACCAGGTTAGGGGGTAATCCACATGCTCTCCCCCCATTATGTATATATACCGTACTTATGTATATATAGCGTACTAGGCTTGTGGGGCCCCCTTATGTATATATATACCGTACCAGGTTAGGGGCTAATCCACAACCTTACCCTACTTTATGTATATATACCGTACTTATGTACATATACCGCACCAGGTTAGGGGGTAATCCACAACTCTACCCCTCCCTTATGTATATTTATTATGCCCAATATTTCCGTTTTGGGGTGATCGCAAGCTTTGTTAACTCGCTTATGAAAGTACGAATCTTGTAAAATTGACAAATTGATGAAGGCAAATTTGAAATTTGTAATGTTTACTTATTTATTAGAAAGTTAAATTGAAACGATTTGTGTTGGTTATACGTACTTAACACACAAATTTAAGCTTTGTCGTGTTATAGGCGGCATTTTTATTAAACAGGGAAATATCGGTGAAAACATTTGTAACGGATTTCATAGCAAGCTGTAAGACAACGTTTTAAGCTGTGAATGAGCTTAGAAGGTAGTCGGTTAGATGGGACGTTTGTGAAACTGTCTATTTTTGTTGATTCTTTAGCAGATATAAATGTCACAGATATGCACCATTGTTCCTTGTTCCTGGCATGTATATACACCCTGGACTGTTCTTCAAGAAAACTATCTAAAAATATAACTTGTGGAAACATTAATTTTTAAGCAAAGAATTGGTTTAGAAGGCAGTTGGTTAAGGTTTAAAGTGTGCCAAAGTGTCCAATTTTTTCGTATCGTTTAGATATGTCGTCGCTGATCTGAGACCGTATTTTAAAATGTGTGTAGCGCCTATTACTAGTTGGTGATAGCTTTTGTAACTTTCGAACCAGGGAATGGTGAGGTTTGAAATGCAGTACATGTATTGCATTCGATTTGCTCTACTTTTGTGCAAATTTTGACATCTGCAATTGCAGCAGTTTGTTAGTTTGAAGAGTTATTACTAATTGGCGATAGGTGCTATATGCATTTGAGAATATGGCCCCAGGTTTCCGTGTGTGTGTGTGTGTGTGTGTGCACCCCTTGAATCGACTGATAATTATTTATTAACGCAATTTTTGACGACCGACCAGCATAAGTAAACATTGTAACTATTTTTCGAAATACAACTATTACTTTAAAGCTAAAGATTAATAATTTTGGCTATATTTGTAGTGGATGAATCACGAAGTTTAAGCTGGTTGAGACCTGAGACTGAAAATGTTTGTGGCAAAATTACAGTATCCTTTAGTATGGCTAGTGACCTATAACTGAAAAAAAAATTGTTTTTAATTTAGATTTCGAATCGAATATTTGACTTTTTCAATTACATAGTTAAGGCGATATCTTGGTTGCTGGTAAGTAGGCTAGTTGGGATTTGAGAACAGACCAAAAGTGGGGGGGCGGTGGCGGGGTAAGTGAGGCCCCGCCTGTGATACCATAGAGAGCCCAGAAGTGAAAGTTGTCGGTAATATTAATGTTAAATTTGGAAATTTAAGAGTTTTGTGGTAAGGATTCTAGCAAATTAGTACAGTAACCGATTTTGGATTGGGGAAATATTTAACTTGTAGGCGTCAAAATACTTATCTTGACATGCTAATGCTAGGCCAAGAACCAATTGTTTTTTAATGTTATTAAGTTGTTTTTGTGAAAAACGCCATTGCTATTGTATATATATCGTATGCCATTCTGCTATTCAGGCCAATTACTAATTGACCGAGGCTAATCTGCTATTCGAAGCAAATAGCAGTTTTGCCTGGGCCAAATCGCGATTGTGAGATTTCGCAAAACAACGGTAATGTAAGACCAACGCTGATTGATTAACGGTAATGTGGGTGTCCAAATCATCAGATCTGATTGGTCTATAAGGACAATAGCAGTTTAGCTCAGGACAAACTGCTATTACATAAAATAGCAGTTTGGCCCAGACCAATTAGTAATTGGCCTGAATAGCAGATTGGCCACGACATATATATTTTTTTCATTTCTTACACCATATTGTATTAATTTCGGATATATAAGTCTTACGGTAATGATGATGTAATAATATATTTGAAATTTGCAGGTGCAATATCGTAATCACGTCGTGGCCAAACATGCTTACGCTTCCCAGCTGGGGTCAATTGCGTTTGGTTTCTCGCTCGTAAGCTTTTTTGGGATCCAGGGTTGTTTATTCTGTGCCCGAATTCTCAAATGAGTAGATGTAGCACGTACCGCCAATTGCTGATAGGTCCTGTAACTTTCGAATCAGTGAATGGTGAGCTTCATAATTTAAACATATATTTCGCATTTTAAGGAGTTCGCGTGTTTGCTTGTTTGTAAACCTGTTTCTAACTGTTGATTCGTGATACTCATAGTTTAGAGTACGCCTCTTAGATTCAATTTTAAATAGTTATTTAGGGTGGTTTAGTTCCCTATATATATATACCAGGGTACAACCGGAACTTTGATTCAGACTACAATTCCGATTCAAAACGAGGTCCGACTCCGATTGCGCAATCAATCGGAGTCGGAATTTTGAAATTTTCATTTTAATCCTAGTTGTTGTGATACGTTGCATAAAATTTCTGTATCCATTTCTCTATTAAATTGCTTTCGATGAGTTAGCTTATCAATAATTGATTGTTGTTAAAGCTTTACAGAACCAGAAACCATGGTCAATTTGTTCATGTGACGATTTTGAAAATTGTTGCCAGCTTACAGACACCCTAAATCAATATTGTATTTGTCAATACAAATTATCCGTAAGGTCAGAAAGTTTCTAGTTCCGATTCCGATTATAATTCCGGTATATATTTGCTGTTCCGATTCCGGTATAAACCAGTTCTGCTTTGTACCCTGATATATGCATCCATATATATTTCTATATATAGATATATATTATATATCTGATTTTAGCATATGAAAGGGTTTGCAAACAGGGTGCGACCGGATATCGGGTTCAGGTTTATTATCCGACAAAATGTGATATCCGGTTCCGGTATCCGGTATAAACCTACCGGATAGCGGATATTTACGGTTGTGGTGCCGAATATCACAAAATAGCTTCTTTCAAGTAAGCGCGCTAAAAATACAGCGGACAAATAAATTATTTTAACATATACAATATCCGGTATCCGGTTCGTGTTCCGGCAAAAAATTCAATATCCGGTATCCGGTAAATTAATATCCGGTCGCACCCTGTTTGCAAAATATGTAAGTTGAAGCATTTTGTAGCATATAAGAAACAATCTGTTCAATATTTTATGATTCATAACGGATTATGGGCATTGTGGTGTGTTACAACTCGAAGCGATTTTGTTCAAATTTAACTGCGCTGAATCACAATAGAGAAAAGTTAAAGTTTTACAACTTTTGCTGTTATAATGAAACTTAACAATTTCTTTTGAACTAAATTTAGACTCCGAACCTAAAAAATACTGTTTTGTATATTTCTAGGTTTGTCAGCTATGAATGGAATGGTTAATTTTTATCAACCTGGTCTGTGCAGTGAATTTCGGGCGTTAGAAGTATAACAAGCGACCAGACGGTGTGCAATACAGGTTTTAAGAGTTGAATGATACATTTAGAACAGGTTAAATAGTGAGTTTATGCATTTTGAAAAAATTTTAGTTTAAGAAGAGGATTGTTCTCTGATGTCGTTGTGGATTCAAAAATTTGGCTCATAAATGTCCGGGTGCGACCGGATATCCGGTTCCGGTTTAAAGTCCGGCAAAAACTGACATCCGGTTCTGGTACCCGGTAAATTAATATTCGGTTGCACGCCCTGGGATAATATGTATGTGTTAAATTTTTTAGACATTGTTTCTATATTTATTTACATATACGTATATACATTTACAGATACGTACAAGTGACCAGTAATGATTCGTAGCAGCGATAGTATTATTAGTAATATATGTGATGATTTAGACGCGTTTCAGTACAGTGCGTCACAGTTTTCTAGTGCTTATTCGGTGTTCAGTTCAACTGAAGATTCAATAGACGTTTTAGATACAACACCGCTAAGCAGTAATCAAGTGTGCCCGTGTGAAATAAATGTACTGCCGTCATCCGTAGACTTGTCGTCGGCGACTTTTGAAGTGACCCCTCGTGCCGAAGGCGATGCGAAAGAGCCGCGTGGGTGGCATAGTGACCAACGGGTCGGCGCGGTTGCTGTGGGTGGGGCAAGCGGAACCCGGGAAGATATGAAAGCGTCGAATGTGGAGGACGCTTGTTGGAATGAGGGCGTAATAAAAAGAGTGAACATTTCAGAACGGTTTTGTGACGAAGTTGGAGCTCAATTGAATGCGTCGGTGCCTGGCCAGCAATTGGGCGGATTTGGAATATCGATGCTTGGGGGTGGGGATAACTGGACTTCTGATCTGGGAAGTCGATCTGTTCTTGGGAGTCCTGAGATTCAGCGAGCGCCGTTGAGTGAACCTGGGTCGAAATCGAAAGAGCCGTATACTGTGTTAAGTCCGTTTGAACTGTTGCCTGAGCATTGTGGCGTTAAAAATCGGATGGCTGGCATGTTATGTAACAGTAGTGGGGGCACTAGTTGGGTTCCGGTGGCCAAGGAAGAATGGTCTCAACGCGTCATAGGTCAATTGACCAATCAAAACGGACCAAATTCAGCTGGTGGCAATTCGAAACGGAAACCTCGAGGAAAGTATAATTCGGATACTGATTATCCAATAGGGTTTGAGCCTCGTCAGCTGATCGAGCACTTTCGACCTGTGAACGCTTTAAGAGACCAGCGTTTGCCCTCCTGCCCTTCTGCGATTAATTGTCCTCCGGCGAACTCGGGTATATCGTATGGAAGAAATGAATTAAGCTATTATAAAGCACCGTTTACGTATTGTTATCCGTATCCCACAGTATGTAGTATGAGTGCAAGTTGTGTCGCTCCAACGTGGCACCCAGCCACTGGTAGTAAACAAATACCATCGAAAACAAATGCAGCAAAAGGAGTTGAACTTACACAGCCAGGAGTGACAGATTTGTCTAATCCTCGGGATCAGTGTTTGCTTCCTAGCAGGAGTCTACCCGGCGTGTCGCATTCATCGCAAATGAAATTGCAACCAGGAGTGACTGCGCCTCCTGTAAGTGTTGGTCAACAACAAATTACTCCTGCTAATCAGACGGCGCTGCTCTTGAAATCTACTGGTGTAAGCTAGTGTGTACGAGTATGGATATATTTGCATGTTCTCATCAAGTAGGGCACAACCGGATATCCGGTTCAGTCAGTGGAAAATCCGGTATCTCCGTGTGCGAAATGATTGTTGTTGTTGTTGTTGTTGTTGTTGTTGTTGTTGTTGTTGTTGTTGTTGTTGTTGTTGTTGTTGTTGTTGTTGTTGTTGTTGTTGTTGTTGTTTGTTTGTTGCTGTTGTTGTTGTTGTTGTTGTTGTTGTTGTTGTTTTTGTTGTTGCTGTTGTTGTTGTTGTTGGTGGTGCTATCGCAATGAGCTGTGTTTGCTTCAGAATGGTCCGATTTTGAGAATTTTTGCATATTATGACAAAACGCAATGTTTGAGCAGAGTTTGTTAACTGGTGACCGGATGAGAGTAAATCATTGTTATTCGGCTTAGTAGCTGCGTCAACTGCGTGACATAAAATTAAGGTCTAGAGAGAATTCACGTTTATTTCCGATCCATGGGGGCCTTGGGACCTTAAAAATTCAATTTTACGGATAACGAAAACGGTAGGTTTTTGTTATTTAAGCTTGCATGTTGCGCTACAAGTGCAATGTTTTTATTGTAAGAAAAATTTTTGGTCTTAACAGTGAGTATGGTTAAAAAGCTTAACTTGTTTACTTTTTTATTTTCAGAACAAAGTAGCACCTTTGCCACAAAACGGAGTGTACAATGGATCAGTTGTTGCAGCCAACGGAATATTGAACGGATACCAGCGCATTCCAGGTTAGCTATGTAATTATTGTGTAATTTGAACTTTTGAAAGTAACAACACTTTATAACTTTATTAAGTACGTATGATCGCTAGTCCAGGATAATATATCGCTTCACCAGTTAGTAATAGATTTTAAACAAGCGAACAGTATTCAGGATACAAGCAGTACTAAATTCAATGTGAAGAATGTGTTGAATTTCGAAGATTTTCAGGATTATTATCATTATTATTCGCGAATTTAATCGCGTACGATACCTTACCGGTGATGGACGGCACTGTACGACAAGTATATTGCCACCCGAGCAGTTTGAAAATTTTTTTATTTTTCATTTTAGGTTCCAACATAAATTCGACGATGTCACATAGGGCAGCTGGATCTGTTGGATCATCTCGTAGAAGAGGCGGCGGCCGGAAACCTGACAACTCAAGGCTGGTAAGTTAATTTTCATTGGTCAGGTGCAACCATGATCCTAATTATAGTTCGGGAAATTTTGCCACTTTGCAGCTAAAGTTCATGTTTCAGGTTTTTTCTTTCCTTTGTTCGTTTTCGATCACGTTTCGCAAGATCGTTTGTAGTATTTTTGAACTTAAAATCAAACTCAATTTTTGGAATTCGATATTATTGTATTACGAAATGACGTTTTTTCATTTTCAACATTTATCAAAGAGCAAGCGTTTCTATTGAAAAAAACAAAACATCTTCCACGGTTTGTTTCAGTTAAATCGAGAAGACGAAGAAAAACGCAGACTGCGCCGCCTACGAAACAAAGAAGCTGCCGCCCGATGCCGTAAAAGACGTCAAGATAAAATTGATGTTTTGTCAAATGTAAGTTCCTTACGGATTTAAATAATTTTTAGACGTCAAATCAACTTGTCTGTTGTGCTGGGCTTCAGAATAGGACCGTACTGTCAAATGACTATAGTAACTATTACAGATCATAGTCGAGTTTCCATTGCCACATAGAACATACACAATTTGATGAAGTTTGATGCAATTTCGCAAAAAGTTGTAAGACCACCTAGTGCCAACAGATGATAGGAGCTACACATAATTGTTAGAAATAGAACAACTGGTGTTCAGACTCGTTTTGAACGTATATCTTAACTCGTTTTGAACGTATATCTTAATCGATATTTTAAATGACTAACAGCCTATTACCGGTTAATCATAGTTTTAAAGGAGTTGGCTACTTTACGCCGGGTAGAACAATATTTTTCGTCATTTCGAAAGTTACAAAAGCGGTCACCAACTTGTAATTACTGGCATTAGACGTTTCAGCGGTCTACGGCACGAGCCGAGACCGGGTGCGTACCGAGCTGAATGACACTTGGGTCTTGGGTACCGATATAGCTAAAAGACTCCTTCAAAACTGGACTTAAGTGTACAGATCTAATACTTTGTTTAAAACAATGCAGCATCAGTGTTTAGTTGCCAACTTTAAACTTTGTAAAAGCGGCAAAAATAAGTTAAAGCGCTAATAAGCTGTGTAATGTTAGTAGCCGTATTCTCACCTGTGTGTAGCACCTTATTATCTGTAAGCAACAAAGTCTGAAATAAGTGAACCATAGGCGGGGGGGGCTGGGTTTTTTGTTTGGTCTTTGGGGGGGCGCCGCGAACCGGGGCCCTTCAACCAACAACAGTAAATAAAATTGTTTACGTAACATTATTGGACAGTATTTAAACAACACAGTGTAAAAGTCGCGTTAAAATTTGACTTTAGTCATATTGTTACAATCCTAGACCTTACAATTTTTTTATTTGGTTATGCCAGACCGTTGTTGTACTTGAAAAAGAAAAACTGGAACTCGAAAATGAACTGCGAGCGGTTGAGGTTGAACGTGGGAAACTTGTGAATTTTTTACGCTCACATCCGTGCTCACTCGATGATGAAACACTGAACGCTCAGTTGAATTCAATTTCGGATCAGTTGGACGCTGTTGCCGAAGTGGAATTGAGCAACGACAACCAAAACAACTGTAATAATAATAATAATAATAACAGCAGCAACTGGAACAGCTTCAGTAGTGGTACTGCAAGTACGAGCAATTATGCTCAGTACGAAACGACAGTGCCACTGTTATACGACCGTATTAAACGAAATCGAATTGAAAAACATTCGAAGGCGTTTTTTACGGTTGCAGTGAACGCAGCTGCGTCGCAACACGAGCTGCACAGCGCTAATTCTGTGTCGTCGCTAATTTTTGACAACTCAGAATTTGCAACTGCATCTCGTGTTGGCCGCCGGTATAATGGCGCCGCACCGGTGCGCAGCTCTGTTTCGGACTCGGGACTCGTGTTTGATTGCGAGGGAGACCTGGGGGTAGAATCGAGTCCGATACCGGGGCTGGAACGAGATGTCCGGCTCGATGGAAGGCAGCTGGTACTATCTTCCAGGGATACATCGTCGTCGATCCCTAGGACCAACCTAGTGGATGCCTTTGGAGTAAGCAACGATGCTCGGGGTACCGACGGTGTAATTTCGCATACCGGAAATTCAATTGTTGCATCAAAAATCGACGGGCTTAGTGACAATAGCTGCACGACTAGAAGTATAGGGTCCTCTCGCGGAAAATATTTAGACCGCGGACTAAAGAAAGAACTGGTATTACAGCCTGTTGATAATAAGACTGAGATAATTGCGTGTTCCGAATCAGAACATATTTTGCCAACGGTGGCGTTGATGAGTAATTCAGCCGGTGCCACTCTGGTTACGCGATCGACGTTTCCGCTGGTCGGATCAAGCACAACAGTAACTTCGGCGATGGTTGCTGGCCGTTCTATGGTCATTCCTTCCGTGCCAGGAATAACCCTTAATTCTAAGGCCACCTTACCAGCTATTGGAACCTTAGCAACTACCGTGGGTGGAGCTCAATCTTGCCTTGATACGGCTGCGTTGGAAACAACAACGACCGCGAGTGGAAAACAAATACTCATTGTTCAACCACATCAGTTGCTCCAGGGTGGTGTTACGATTCTAGGGCCAGTACGATCTGGGTCTAATAAGGTTTCAGGGCACGAGCTGTTTGGAAATGGCAATGGCAGGAAGGTTGAGAAAGATGGAAGTGCCGTAGATTGGTCAGTAGTAGGTCAAAATGGCACCCAGGCTGGTCCCAGTGCACAAACGTACTCTGAGGAAGATAATGGTACAGGCAATGTAGAATATGATAGTAGGAATGAAACTGTTAGGATAGGAGCATTGGTTCAATGTGAAAAACCGCTTGCTGAGAAGGCGACTAATGTTGTTTCGGGCGAAAATGTTAATGAAAATGAGATAGGGGGTTCGCCAGCAGCTATTGAAGTGGTTGTGAACTCGACCTCTAGACAAGGGGATAGCGAACATCGAATCGAAACATCGTCTGATTTGATTAATTCAACGAATTCAGGTACCGACCGAGAAATGACAGAGTCGGGAGATGATTCAGGGGTGGTTTTGTCGCCCGGTGGAATTTCACGCGCTTCCGGATCCGGCAGCGACCGATCTGCCATTGCCAGGCCCCAATCGCTAAAGCTAACGCTACCCCATCAACAAACTGTGGCGACTAGTTTGTCGAGCTCACTTGGGTCCAACCCGGACAGCGTCCTAGGTGCCGCCACAGTTACAGAGTCAGCCCCTCAATCGGATTCAACCCGTGGGTCGTCTAATTCCACTAGCCTCGGGTATGAGCCCCAGCCACCGCTAACCGGTGGCCCGTTGTCTGCCGGTATTTCTGCGTTACTGTTCCCAGGACATTTTGGCGAGCGACAAATAAGCGTGTCTCAGTTGCTGGAAGGATCGACAGGGTTGACGCCGTTGTTGGCGAAAAGTATTACCGACAGTCTTTTAACCCCTTTGTTTTCCGGCGGCAAGGAAACGGCTGGACCCAATGGCAGGGATTTTGGGGCTGTGCCAGAAAAATCAACAGAGGGTAAGGCAGCTGACGGGATGAAGATTTCGGAAGGGCGAGAAAGTTTCAAACGGGATATGTTCACTCTTGATACTCCGGTTGTGTCGAAATCTATTAATGAACAAGTGAAAGAGTTCGACGATCGGGCGTAGCAGCGAACATCGTGTGAGTAGGAAATGGCCTAAGGGTGGGGGCAAGTAAGATGGTTCTAATATCGAATTCATAATTTATTTCAATTGACAGTTTAAGTAAAGTATCGAAATTTCAAACTGATATTGAAATTTCGTTTACACCCTGTTCTACTGTGTATTAAGCTTAAAGTACACAATTAGAATTTGTTTGCTTTTCGTTGTTTTAGCCATATTGGCACAGATTTTAACTTTAAATGTTTGATTTTGAAAATTTGAAATTATTTTTGTGTTGATGATTTTTCGTTAGTTTCCGGATCCGTTAGGGTTTTGGGTCGTACTCTATTGCCAGTCAGTAATAGGTATTTAACAGCGTGCAGCCGGAGATGAAAAATTGTCAAGAAATTTGGTTTTAAGCTTATTTTTTAGGAATTTGGACAACCTGGAAATTGTACCAAAACCTAAAACCAAACGCACCTAATGGCCCATGTATAGAATAGGGCCGGAACGTTCTCCTGTGAGGTTGTAATAGAGTCAGCTTAAGCTTTAGACTAACTTTTTAGCGTAGGCTTAGGAATAGGCTCATTCGTACGCTTAGGCTTGGGTTTAGGCTTAGGAATATGCTTATACTACTGTTCGGGCACTGTTCTATCCATGGATGGATCCACCGAACAATACAATATTTGCCGAACTGTAAAATATTGTACTACTGAAATTGCCGGAACCTCTGACATACATGTTACCGGAACCGAAGGTCTTTGTTATATCATAGCCGGGGTCATATATTTGACCAATCGTGTGCCATAGCTGTGGATATAATATTCCATATAGTAGCATTATAAATTGAGCGCAAAAGTGTGCCAAATTTCGAAAATCACAGTTCACTAATTCTAAAGTTACGTATACTTATCACCAACTGGTAATAGGTGTTTCACACATTTAAGAAGTTGCGCACTGTGCGTATATTTTCAGATGGACATAGCATTTTGTCACCAGCTCATGATAGGAAATGAGTGAAGTATAGTTGAAAAAGTCTGCTTCTTGGTATGGTTAAATGCAGACCATCGCAGCTTTTTTCCAATATTGCAGTTTGGAATGTTGTTGTTGTTGTTGTTGTTGTTGTTGTTGTTGTTGTTGTTGTTGTTGTTGTTGTTGTTAACTGGTGATAGTTGCTACACACATCTGAGAATTGGCAAAAAAAACGTATTTTGTGAGAATTTTTGTCATTTTTAGTAACTTATTTTGTGTCCAATGTTTGTGTTTGTGTGAATTTAGGAATAATTGCAAGCGATCTGATGAACAAAAACTGGTTGCTGCTAAAAATTAATTGCAAAAATGTTTCATTTGGGTTTGGTATTTTCTAATTGTGTGTAAAATTTGTGAACATTTTGCGTTGCTAAATATATGTTAGCTGAGAGACTTACTTGATTAACGCACAAGATTGGCAAACGAAGCGACTGATATTTGAGAGTCCTGATCCATGATTTATGCAGATGTAGACATTCATCGCATAATTTGCTATTGGTGTCTAATTGTATTTTCTAGCCTTTTTATATATAGTACAAACTATTGTTTTCCATGCTATACGTCTGTGATTTCTGCTGATTTGAGAGGTGGGTGTGCATTTGATATAGTATATATATGTTTTTAATTGCATATCACTTAAAGAATTGTGTAAAATAATCAGAATGTAGAGTATTTAAAGCAAAAATAACATTTTTATTAATAACTTTGTTTCTGGCGGAGTCTCGGCTATTGTATAGAACACGGCCGTAACAGTAATATGAGCATATTTCTAAGCGTAAGCGTAAAGGATAAAGCCTAAGCCTAAGCGAAAAAATAGCTTGAAGCTTAAGCTTGACGCTGTTATAGTTCCGCAGGAAACGGTACGCCCGTGATCTGTACATGGGTCGATGTTTGCAACTAAGGGTATTAATTAGACCAAGAGTGGATGTCGCATACTAACAACAGTATGCAACTGGGTGTTTTCTGTGTAGAAAAGAATGTATCCTGCCTGCCACGCGTTGCATTTTTGCCCTGTCCTCTTTGTTTAGAGAGTGGTACAACCTGTGCGAGCCATGACACTTTATGTATGCGGCACAAAAATTGTTTCGCTTTTACTTTAGGGTTATTGTATGTGACAGCGACCCCCCTCTAAACAGGGGGAGGGTCGGCCAAAAACGCAACGCCCGGTGGTATATTTTGTACCATGCGGAACACAAAGAGTTGCACACTCTTGGATCATGCACTCTTGATTAGACTGACTGTATCAGGAAATGGATTTGGCCAGTGCGTACGGGGATTTCGGTTGCAGCATTTAGATGTGGTTTTCTAGCATTATACGCCTACCACAGACTTAGTGGTTAATTCATTTTTAGGCTTTGCTGGCCATTAGGACAGAATTTTCAAGGTTTATAAAGTTTTAAATGCTATAGCTGTTTCTCCAAGCTCGTACTATCTGTGTATTTTTATCTGTGCTATACATTATTTATGCATTGATTGATTGATTTAATTGAAGTACGAATATCATGATTTTGGTTAATGTTCTCTATTGAGGGCGGAAATGTTTAAGCCAATGTATGGAACACTCAGCAGTAGTATAAGCATATTTCTAAACCTAAGTCTAAGGATAAGTCTATATACCTATTAGCCTTACCAAAGAAATTTAGTCTAAAGCTTAAAGCTTGCTGTATAGTCCCGCGGAAAACAGGACCGACCGCCCATGATCTTTGTATACCTCAGCAGAAGTTTGCAATGAAAATCACAGGTGACGAACGCAACTCAGGATAGGTTTGGTTTAGGATGCTTTCAACTGTGCTCTGCTTGAGGTATATGTGCAAAGGGGTCCCGTACAAAACAAAAACTTAAGCCTAAGGGTGGTGCTACGCAATTCAGGATAGGTTTGGTTTAGGATGCTTCCAACTGTGCTCTGCTTGAGGTATATGTGCAAAAGGGGTCCCGTACAAAACAAAAACTTAAGCCTAAGGGTGGTGCTATACTTTCGAAATTCATTGTACGTGCGGTATTGTACGCAAATTACTCCCATATATATGATACCACAGAATGGCGAAAGAGGTAATGTCCTCAATGGTAACATTGCCCATATATATTTAAAAATAAAGATATATTTTGTATTATGACGGATGTATAGAACAGGGCCGGATCGTTTTCCTACGGGGCTATAATAGCGTTAGTTTAAGCTTTAGACTAACTTTTTCCTTGCGCTTAGGCTTAGGAATAGGCTCATCCTTACGCTTAGGCTTAGGAAGTTGCTTATACTACTGTTCCGGCCCTGTTCTATACATGGGCCAATGAAAATAAAGATATATTTTGTATTATAATCTTATCGTATCAACGCTAAATTAATAAAAATAGTTGACGATTGTTTTTGAGCAGATATCAAATAAATTAAACTTATTTAGACGATTTTGATTAAATTTTGCTTCTGTTCGGGTTCAGAGAAACTTTAACACCATTCAAAGCAAACATGCGTGTCAGGGTGCAACCGGTAGTGAAGCCAAAGGTTAACGCGAAATTAGGCAGTGTGCCAATGATACACGGCCGTAACAGTATATATAGTAATATATGTAAGCATATTCGTATTAAGCGTAAGAATAAGCCTGTATCTAAGGCTCTGCCGGCCCATGTATGGAACAGTGCCGGAACAGTAGTATAAGCCAGGGTGCGACCGGATATCCGGCTCCGGTTTACTATCCGGCATAAAATCCGGTATCCGGCATAAACGTAGAAATTAGTCTAAAGCTTAAACTGGCTATATTATAGCCCCTTCGGAAAACGATCCGTGCCTGTTCTTTACGTTGACCGCTGTGCCTGTACTTTTAAGGTGATTTCCTTGCGTAAACTATGAAACTTACGAACTGAAGTTCACAATCACTGTATCGGCCATCCACGGGTTTTTTCAGTACGAATGTGCTCGCAGTATCGTAGTTTCTAAAAATGGTTTTTCTTCAGTAGCCGTTAATTGGTGCTCTTGTTTGCCGTAGCCCTCGACGGCTGCTTTACTTCAGCCGATACACGTTCTTTGCAGTAAACATCGTTTAGTTTTAACAAATCATTAGGCATGTGAACGCTACTCAGCAAGGTGCAACCGGAGGTGAAAAATGCCGAAGATGGAGCCCAACAAAACTTGCCGAAACCAGAGATGAGGCGAAATTAAATTTAATTAAAATGATGTTTAATTTGTTAATTTTACCAAAAATCAGTAATATATTGCAAAATCGTTGTTTTTACGCTTATTTTTTACGAAATCACGGCAAGCTTTTCCTCAAAATTGTACCAAAAGTAATTATGAAACATGCCAAACGGATTAAATTTTCTCAAACTATGCAAAATTCGACTGCCAAAATTGCCGGAACCTCCGTCAAAAACTCTAGTGGCGAGGTCGATTTTCTGCCGACGCTGAAGGCACCCTTCCAGTTGTATCCTGCTAGTCAACTTTTCGAAAATATGCATTTGGCTTAAAAATTTCGGAAATTCGTCATTGAAATTAATATGAACGATGCATTAAAAAAACAAGCATTCACATTTATTTGTACTTAATTTTATTTCAAATTTAAATCAAATTCACTAAAACATTTCAATCCACGGTGTCCACACTTAAAACTCGCTATCCGGCACCCAAACGTCAAACTGTCTTTTAAACGTTTACCCCGCAAAGCGTCAGGGTCGCTTTTCAGCGTATGAAGAACACCTGCAATAAACGTATCCCCCGCTCCAAGTGTATCGACAACACACGGTTGATACACTGCTTCAACTTGATATAATTCGAAACCGCTTATCATTTCTCTACGACTGGATTGAGCTTTACTTCCCAAATCGTTCCCACTTTCGAAACTTTGTTTATTTTCCCTGTCGCATAAGTCAACCCTCATTTTGCTATCCTCAGACTTCGAGTTGTTCACTTTGAACCCACCAGCAGCGCCGTGTTCACCCCAAGCACAAATAACAGCAACTGAATCGTGAGCGTCCACATGTCCGAGTAATCCATACACTGCTTCTTGCATATTGCAATACCCACGACTCTGCGCATATGATTTACTTAAAAATATCAAATCAGCACCTTTGATCAACTGTTCCATACCGGGATATGATTTTTCTAATTCCACCGATATTTTAAAATAGCAATTTTCAACTGAATTTCGAATACTGACTAAATAATCGATCATACGTCGCGTTTGTGGAATATTTCGACCTGAAAACAAAAAATTATTATGACTTTTAAAATACACCCAAACTTGGGCGTTTCGGCCCATGTAAAGATCAGGGGCAGAACGTTTTTCTGTGGGACTACAATAGAGTAGAATTTAAGCTTTATTTTTTTGCTTGGCTTAGGCTTAGGTTTAGGCTTATAGGAATAAACTCATTCTTATGCTTAGGCTGTAGGAGTATGCTTATAATACTGTTCCACCCCTGTTCTTTAGATCGGCCGACGTTTCTTACATGACTATTATACTTTGGACTCATGCAAAACCGCAAAAGGGTAGGATTAGATTTGAGACTGTTTGACGGCTATGCTAGGCTTAGGATTAATACTCATTTGCACGCTTTAGGCTTAGGAATGTGTTTACTTTAGAGTTAAAGCTATAAAAGTAATATTGACCATGTTGCGTATGAGAACTAATTTCAAGCCAGAATTATAATACAGCCCCCGGCGTTTACCATCACCATTCAGCTATCGGAGCTTGACACTCAAGCGGGAGGCTCTCGCGTCTTGTGTACACTTTGCAGTGTGCATACGCGTGGTAATTGTTAAACGCTGCACGTTGTGTAAGTACGAACTCACTTATACAGATTGTTCTAAGTGACTCACAAAACTGACGCCGCCGGAGTCGGATAATCTAGTATACGGCCGGAGCCGGATATTGAACTCATATCTAATACTAGATTGCATTCAAATATCAGAAAGTAGCTTACAATTTAGCCACCCTATTAGCAATAATTTGTTTTGAAAATTTTATTTTTTTTCGGTGATCACCAGAAGTTGACCGAGACTGAGAACTTTCATGGATGTTCTCTGCTCATCCCTGGCTCGGATTATAAGCTTAATTATAGACCCATTTTTACGCTGAAGTTTAGGCTTATCCTCGTAGTTGCACACATTTGCAACTCTCTTAAAATACACTGTGCTTTGGCATGTTTGGAAGTCCGTACTTAAAACTTACTTGACAAAATTTTAGTATGCTGAAATATTACGCATAAAGCAAACAGACTTTGTCTTACAGAATTTTCCACTTAGAAGTATAGAAGCAAATTTGCGTATGGTATGCAAATCTGATGGAACGCTGCCCAAAATACGTATGTGGGGCGTTGCAGCTTTAATTGAGCGAAGCGGAACTCCGAGCGAAGCTCGGAGTTTCGTGAAGCGTTTTAAGTTTTGTAGTTGGGGGTCGAAAGGTGGATGTCCGTCCGTCCGTCTGTCCGTCCAAAAAGAATCTCAAGAACGGCTGAACCGATTTTGAAAAACTTTTTTTTGTTTGAAAGCCAATTATCCTGGGGTGTAAATCTCGCACGGGGGGGTTAAAATTTTAAGCCGTTTGTTAGCTACAGGATAATTTGCATAATTAATTAAGCCTAAATTAGGACTTTCCACAATATTTCACTAATTATTACAGTTAGAAGCAATCTAATTTTAGCATTAAAGGGTTTTTGGGTGCGAGGAATCTGCGTAGACTGTTTATAAAGCTCCAAAACCGATAATTGAGCAGTTAGCTAATAGATAATTTGCATATTAGCATAGTTTACAAGCCTAAATTAGGATTTTTTACAATATTTCACTAATTATTAATGTAAAAGCAATATAATTTCAGCACTAAAGGGTTTTTATGTGCGAGGAATTTGAATAAATAGTTTACAAACATCCAAAACCGATAACTGAATAGTTAGCTAATAGCTAATTTGCATATTAGCATAACTGACAAGACAAAACTAGGACTTTCTAAATTATTTCAATAATTATTAGGGTTTACTGAAGGTTTTTGGGTGCGAGGAATCTGAGAAAATTGCTTACAAACCTCCAAAACCGATAAATGAATAGTTAGCTAATAACTAATTTGCATATTACCTTAATTGCTTACGTGTGTTCGAGCTTCGAACAATAAATGTAGTCCCACTACGACTGGTATACAGATATTGTGAGATATATTCTGTTTCGCCCCTAGAACAACACTCGTCATCTATATCTGGTTTTCTAGCGTTTAAGTTCGATGTTCCTTGGCATAAGTACAAATGATGGTATAAATGTTTTGAAATTTTGTAAAAACAACATCCGGCAAGTTAAAATACCGGAGCCAAAGCCAGATGTTTTTGCCGGAGCCGGATGTCTTTTTTTCGCCAGAGCCGGATATCCGGTTCCACCCTGCTGTGTGAGAGACAGTGTTAAAAGTTTCATTCATTCTAACACAGTCAATTAAAATTCACCTTCAAAATGGAACCAATCAAATTGTTTTACAGTCTCAACTGTAATTCGAGTCTTAAATTCGTCACAACTCAACTCAACGAGGTCATTTGGTGAATGAACGATTGTTCTCGATCCATTCGCTGTGCTGACAAAAGCGCATGACACTGAAAGCCTTTGGTTTTCACGAATTGGACAGAAGCTATCGGTTAATCCAAGGGACACCAGTTCGGATTCACAAAAAGCACGAGTGAAATCATTGGCAAGTACACCTGAAACAAATAAAAGCTAAATAAATTTGCTTCTCTTATATTAATAGAATAATTACGTCTCTAAAGCAAGGATGGACAGTCTCGGTCAAATAAGCGAGACCGATGACGAGACCGATTCCGAGATCCAACCTACCGACACCGAGACTTTTGGTCTCGGTCTTGGTCAATTTTGAACCGTTACCGAAAATAAAAGTAAGATTTTTATTTAACAAAAGTTTTGAACATTTTTATCTGCTCTGAATTACAGTTTCATACAATTAAACTAATATATAACTCGCCACGAAACATATTTTTTGTTTATTTTTACTTGGCTACTGTCCCCATATCTTTTGACCAGGCTCAGTACAAATGCCACTGACTCAAAACACCCTCAGTACAACCCTAATTCAAAGCTATAGTGTTGTTTTTGGTGCCGAGCAAACGGAATAGACTAGAGAATTTTTTTAACTTAGCGTAGAAGTTATAAATACGGATGACCCATAATTTTTTACACGATGCCTTAAATGTTCCAAACGCGAAAATGCAACTATTGTGCTTTGAACACTCTTCTGAAACTTTTTTCCTGCCTATGTTGCACTGGGTCACAGGCAATGTTTACCTAACAACAACGGATCATCGCCAAGCTGTCGCAATACCGTACAATTATTTAGCGCATTTCCACCCAACGTCCACGTTTGACCGACCCCTCGATTATCGGAATCTTCAACTGGATACTCGGAACAATAATTGTTTAAATCCAAACAAATTAACCCAGTAATACAAATGCGCTTGGATGACTTTGTCATTTCTATATATACGCTACGAATAGGAAGACATGAGAAATTCACATTGTAAATTTCGATGAGTTCAATAATCAACTCAAAAAAGAATTGGTTGTTTCTGGCTATTTCTGAGTTAACAACAGTAAATATTAACTCACTGTGAGTTAATTTAACTTTAGTTAGTTAATTAAATTAACTCAGAATGAGTTCAATCAATTCAGAATTCTGAACGACCTAATTCAGAGCTTAGACTTCTGAGTGCACTGAACACATTCTGAGTTAAGGCTTAGACTTAGGTTCAGTGATAGGTTTCGAAAAAGGCTTACCTAGTCGTAAAGCCTAAGCCTTTATAAAAATAACAGAATTTCCTTTATTTCCATAACGGAAACGAACACCAATTTATGCCGGAAACGGATATCCGGTTTTACATCTTCCAAATAGACGTTTAATTCAACGGATAGTTGCAACACCGGATACAAATCAGTAACGAAGGGTGGCGGAAGGCGGGTTAAAAATAACTGTCCGTAACTAAATGACCGGGTGGTACCTTCTGGAGAGGCCAACTAAATATCAGCCCTTCCTCTGACTCGAGCCAACTACAATTAACCTTACAAACACCAGCAGAAATGCATATTGGTATGCCGCTCATCTACATACACAAAACGACAAGCAAATGACATTTTACTCCGCAAAAATGTGATATATAAAGTATAACACATATCAGGATGCAACCGTATTAAGTACGTGAAAAAATTTGCGTGAGTCGGATGCGACACAAAACCAGGTGGAGAAAAGTTGCATAATTACTCAAAATTATAACATTTGAAGGAGTTTTAGATCTACAGATCCAGGTTGTACCCTCATATATTTAATACAGCAATATACAACAAATTACATTCAAAATCCACGCCAAATATATCTACTTCGGGTTTAATGGCACAATATATATATGCACACAAATCAGGTATAAAGTTCACCCACATGATCATTATTAGGCCATAAGAAACGGATCGCGACCAATGTGGGCTAAAGGATAAAATACTGCCGTTACAGTAGTATAAGCATGACTCCTAATCCTAAGAGTAAGTAAATAACAGGCTAAAGCTTAAGCTTACTCTATTGCAGTCCCGCAAAAAAACGTTCCGCTCCTGAACTTTACATCGTCCACAATGTCGTAGGTGCTGGTATTCGTTTATACGTAGGCTCATGTTTAGACTAAAATTTCAAAATTTGATTCGTTACTTATTCTATACAATGGTCGGTGGGTATCATCGTTTATTGAGAGATTTTTGATTCACCCAACTCTGTTTCTTCTCAATTTCATCTGAGATCAAAATTAAATCTACGATTCCAAATCCTTTCCAATTTTAATATATATACACCAGAGGGTAAACGAATAGTACCTAATAACAGAAACGGATGGTGATCAAAATAACAAAAACAGAAAACGGATATTGAAGTATAAATTTTCAAAGACGTTTTATTTTTCGCCAACACAATTGAGACACGCAAATATTCACTTGGCTTTCAGAAATACTTAAAGAACAAATAGCGGAAGCGCCAAAATTTTTAAAATTTTGAACGAATTTCGCAATGATTATTAATCTCACATAGAACAATTGCAGCATATCTGTAATGAAAAAACTATGAGATATACACGTGATTTATAGCTAAGTTTAAGCATAAAACTGCCGAAATTTTCAGTATTTCTATAACAAAAACGAACCCCGACATTTACCGCAAACGGATATCCGGTTACACTCTGATATACAACCCTTTGCGATCAGACCATGTTTAAAATGTGCAAATGAAACCACACTCGCAATTTTACCTTAGCGTTTTATACAAACCCCGGCACCGATTTCGAAGCTCCAATCACCACAATACATTTTCTTAAAACCTACTAATTTACGGTTTAGACAAAACCAACAACATAAACGTCGTAATTGTACAAGGGCTCATGACACCCAAACTCAAATTTCTCCAACAATTCCTCTTCCCACTGCTTTACCTATACACTAGGCTGTCTTTTGTAATCGGTTCCCCCACAAAACATATCCCAGATTTTAAATCGCTTTATACCCCCCCCCCCAATTTCTCAGCTCTCGTCAAACCACATGTTCAACAACCCACACCCACTTTTCCATTGATAAACGCTAAGTAAAAATCAATTATGAATGGGAACATCAGTAAGCTAAATCAACTTGCATGAATGATCACAAATAATAAATAGTACAAAACACATAAAACAATAATAGTAAATGCTAATTTAAAGAAAGACACAAACCACGAACGCAGCATAATTTAGCTTCCCATTTGAAATTAAAATTTCGATTTCAAACCGAAAACTAAATATAGTAGGCTCAATTGTGTGTAACACCTATCATTACCAGTAGTGTCGGCTATTGTAACTAGTAAAATTAGCTAAAATGTTTTAAAATTCGAATAAACTTAAAGCTAAATTTCGGGTCAAAAATAAATTCCATCTTGAATAAATTCGACACGCAACACCTCAGGATGAATTAAGGTTTCTGACCCTTCCTTCAATTAATGGGAACGTTAATTGATATCATAAGAAAGACTTTAATTGGCAGGACGGTGTAAATTAAGTCATATTTTTTCTGGAATTACCCCCACTAAGTCAACTATATTCTCAACAGCATTGGTATGAAAAGCAAACAACAAACCCTGTGCTTTTGCATACAATCAACTCTGGTACACATCTATATATGCTTGGAACATAAATATAAACCCAATATATATCCAGGGTTCAACCGGAATTCGCAAAAATTCAATTCCTGTTCGTGCGTTCAAAGATACAGGAACCGGCATTTTTTACGGTTTTGTGGCAAATTATTCATAATCATTTGAATATTGGCAACTTTGCCATTAAAAATTTGTTATTTCGAAACGAGTGTTTTTGCAATTAGTTCAATTTTGCTAATCAACTGTTTCTGATTTGTTTTCCCAAAACTTGATGATGAAATATCTGAAAATTCGTTTAAGCTATGTTTTGGCATGTTTTATAAAAAGTCCAATTGTAATTCTCGGTGGGCAAAATTTAGTTCCTGTTAAAACCCTGATATACACATATATAATATATATGTACATACATATATATGTGTACATACATACATACATATATAATTTATACATATACTAGCTAATTACACTAAAAACTTCAAAAATACAATAAGGCAACAAATAATTAAATAATTACATAAAAAAGACACTTTATTCATAGAGCAGTAAAGATGAAATACATACATAGACTGCATACTTTATATGAGCATAATATAATAAAGTTAAAACAAACAAAAACAAAAGAACGTTTGATTGATAGTTGCTTACTTCCCAAACATAATCATTTAAGCTTAAGTCTTATAAACAGCAGGGTTCAACCGGATACCAAAAAATACCGGAGTCGGACGCTTTAATTTCCAGCCCAATAACTGATTTGGCACACTGACAGCGGTTTGGGACGGCGCCAAATCAGTTTTTTGACCATGACTCGTTAACCATTCATCAGACTGCAGAAAATTTAACATCACTGTACTCAGCTCAGCACGTTGTGTCGAATGATATATAATTTGTCTAGCTGTTAAGGTTCCAAGAAACAGGAATTGAATTTCATTTCAGGGAACCGGAACAAAAACCGGAATTTGAAATAATTTTCGTCACCGAACTACTGTTGCAATTTTTTTGAGAAAATTTGCCAAAAAGTAATTAACAAATTGTTCGAAGACAAAAATTCCAGTACTAAATATTCGAACATCCTTAATCCAAAGCTGATATTCAAGAAAAGACAACAACATAACACTAAAAATATGCAATGACAAAGTAGTGTACAGCTTAAAATACATGCGAAAGACAAAACCAAAAACTATATTATGCAATCATACAACAGGTTAAGATATCAAAATAAGTTTTGTTCCACATAACATACTTAAGAGATACTATCATCAGATCCGCGAAGTAACAAATCCAACAACAACGAGACACAGTTCAAAGCCGACAATTTTCGTTCCTACAAATTATGTGAACTGATTTTAGGAGGTCATGAGAAGGTGAAATATGCCAGAATTTTCAAAATAGACTGATTGTTCGAGAACAGACAGCAGCTGCCACGGAAAAAAATTGAAAAGTACCCCAAATCCAACAGATGTATATATATATATATATATATATATATATATATATATATATATATATATATATATATATATATATATATATATATATATATTTAAGTACTACATAGAAATACCGATTGAAATACTGCCGATCACAACAATTCCAAAAACCAACCACACAAACTAGTATATCAAATTATGTCATAGCACCAAATGGGGTTGAGAAAGTTACGCCCACCCATTCCAACTAGGATGAAAATTGAATTCTAACCATACAAACACGGCCTGGCTTAGGGATGTCTGGGCCAACTCTGAACGTTTATCAGTAGCAAACACTTCAGTGCCAGGCGGCATTTTTTCGGACCAATTTTATGACAAAATGATAAGGTCCCTACGTTACAAATTTCTAGCTTTATCCGGCGAAAATTGAGTTAGGCTTTTCACTCGCTTCGCTAGCGAAGTTTTTTTCGTAATATATTGCGCCCCCCCGTCAAATATTTACGGATACGCTACTGGCCAGTCTGTAAAATTTCTCTGCCCAGCTATCTATAGCATCATTTTCTAGTGGCAGATTTTGAAACAAGCGAACTGGTACAGCTACGAACTGTACCGGAACGCATTGATTCAAAATCTACCTCAAAAGCGTGATAAAGCACTCTTATAAAATTTTATAATTCAAATGCAAATTCCACTGTATCATGCATGCACCAGGTGATTTTGATGTGGTAGTGTGATGGACACTAAAGCTTTTTTTGGCTTCAGTGCGTTGTAATAATAAAACCTTTTTGGATATTTCTAGCTTCGCTACAAATTTTTGAACACAAAAAGTAACTCTGAAAATGTACAAAAAATAAAAAAACTCAATCAAAAACGTCACACTCTACTGCGTATCACAGGGATACGGCGGTGCCACTGTAAGTCAGGGTGGTAGCAAACTCTTCATTTTACCCGCTCGTGAGACAAAGTTTGATTCTACACGAAAACGACACCAAACATTGTCGTATACAGTTTTCAAATTTTAGAATTCTAATCCTATACTGAACCGTCAATTTTTACGAAAATCCAAAATTGAAATCGTAACTTTTTGCCCAAAGTCAAAAGAATCAACTTCTACCCTGTGAATCCAAATACACAACGCTGAACATTTATTCATACTACAAAAACGAAACCTAACTATTGTTACCACCCTGGCTGACTACAATTGGCCTCGTCGCGTCGATCGCACGCGACTAAACGCCGGCACCGGTGCGTCTGGATCGTCGACAGCCCGTTTGAATTTGCCAAACAAACCCAGACGCCGCCGTGTGCCCAAATTCAATCCGGACGACGTCGACGTCGTGCTGCGTCCGAACGAAGCCGTTTGACCAAGCGATCGACCATCGGCAGCGTTTGGCCGTTTGAACGACATCATACCAGCGCGTCTGTTTGATGCCGTAGGCGCCGCTGTCGCGCCAGTTAGTCGTCGACCAGTCATCGAAGTTGTTGCCGACAGTGACGACAGTCCGCCAGTCGATCCGTAAACTGACGACTGGCGACGACAATGACGATTGAACGGAGGAGAATACTCTAGCGGAGGTGTGCAAGGCGGCTGCGAATCGCGTCGACCACCGAACGCTGAACCGGCTTGTGGGCATCGACACGTGATCCACGGTTTACACGGGTCGAAACCAGGCCGCTGGCGTCTCAGCGTTGTGTGATCGTCGACATCAATCTGGCGTCTGTGCCAGCCGCCACTGCGACAACCCCCGAAGCCATTGCTGAAAACACAAAAATACCATAGCTATTCTTTTCTATACTCTTACTTAACAGTATTACACAATTTTTGTCCATTGTTCAATTTTTCCGTCAGCTACTGGCCACAATTGAGAACGCCGACCGCAACGGTGCATTTGTCACGTTATTCGACAACAAAGTGCATAATCGTACGTGCGTCGCGTAATATTGCATTTGCGTAATGTACTATTTTGTTTGATTTGGTGCAGGTTACACCACCGATTACTAATCGAAATTCTCGCTAGACCAATATAGATATAATATATTGGTCTATCGAGAATTTCGATTACTAATCGCTGGCACCAAACCAAACGTAAAAAATAATTTGTTTTAAAAACAGAAGCGGTCAACCGTGAACGACGGTTTAATAAAAACGTGCCTTTACGTGAACAGAGCCATTTCGCTTTCACAAGACCCATGTTAGTTATAGGGGTCTACCTACAGGAAAAAGGAGAGATTGTGGATTTATACGCTTACGCTTAGATTTATGTTTAAGCTTAGGCTTAGACTTATGTTTAAGCTTAGACTTAGATCTAGGCTTATGTTTAGGCTTACGGTTAGCCTTACGATTTAGGATAACTGGATAGGTAGTACTTATAGTTAACAGGAGCCCAAATAAGGATAAAGCAAAAAACTGTGTTCTGAAATATCACAAATTGCACTATGTACTTACCTTTTTAAAACTCGTTTGCTAACGAACAAAGTAATAGTTCCATTCTTTGACTTTATGGTCAAGCTTAAGGACATTCACTTTGCAAGATCCCACTGACCATCACTGTCTCTGCACCATTTCAATCCAAAAAAAACGATTGCGCGGATCCAATGTTTCTTATTTGACACCAGCGATCATTTGCAACCGCTACCAACCCCCGAAACTTTTCACGCAACAAATCAACACACGATAGTATTCGAACACAGTAGCATAAAACCCTCTTCACGCCCACGTTTGCAAATAATGTCACAGTTACGCAAAACAAGCTAATTTCTGACATCTATCGAACAACTGCAACCAGCCTGTCCGTTTTGTACTCTGTCATCTGACTCTAAAAGCCCTAGATTCAACAACAAGCAGCGCCAAGTCACACATCGTGTCCTGCCAACATTATTTGCACACCGCAAACTCTAAAATGCACCCCCCCCCCCAAATAGCGTCCCAGTGTCTAGCAAAAAATACACTGCAAAACACCAAACCGCAAAACAAAAAGACACAAATTAATACTGGCGCAAACCGAATCGAAACAATCAATAGTGATTTCGATTCAAAAAATTGAAACAAATTATTATTATTATTATTATTATTATTATTATTATTATTATTATTATTATTATTATTATCATCCACAAATTTTCAAATTATTTAAAAACATGAAAAAATATTGAAAAAAATATACACACGACATGGTGTACGTAGAGCATCAACTCAGGCTGTGAAAGCATTTGAATAGCGGAGGAAATACACGGAAAGGGTGATTTGAATCGAACTGTGACCGAACACGAGGTGAAACGATCGTAGGTGAAGGGTTTGGTGTGTGAAATATAGTCACAAAGTTGCAGTTGTAAAGCAGCAGTGGAAGCGACAAAACGCATAAGTCAACAATGTGCAAGCTGAAAAAATAAAAAAACAAACACACATACAAATCATCATAAAATTTACGAAGCTTTATGTATAATATTCAATCTAAGCTTAAATGTAAACTAAATCGGTATGATGCTTAACCGACTAAAACAACGGAATTCAGAACATATTCTGAGGCTCCCGTAATGAGAAGAGCGGTGCCTTACCCACATTCCGCTAACTTTTTTCCAGCCCCGATGCAAACACAAAAATTATCAACAATTTTCAGATTTTAAATATAAATTACGCAACCTTAAACACTGTGCAACAACCATAAATCAAAAATATGATACAAAACATTATTTATCTCCCCCACATTTAGCTACCCCCCGTTCCTCTCCCTGGTAGCGGTGGCACGGAGTGACCGGATATTAATTTACTGGACACCGGAACCAGATACGGATATTGAATTTTTTACCGGAACATGAACCAGATATTGCATATGTTAAAATAATTTATTTTTCGCTGTATTGTTAGCGTGCTCAAGGTTTTGGTCTGTTATAAAGTTCATAATTGCTGCTGATAAACTGAAATTATTTAATGCAAAAATGTGTTTAACTCTTGCTCGTGTACATAAGTGTTAAAAGTAGCTGAAAACGTATCAAAACACGAACTTCTTGAGCTGCCATGAAATGTAATCGCTGCAAGATAGACGCTCACTTGTAAAAAGCAGTTGTATGATATTCGGCACCACAACCGTAAATATCCAGTATCCAGTAACTTTCTAACGGATACTGGAACCGGATGTAGGAACCAGATACGGATATCAGTTGTTGCCGGATATTAAAACAGAACGAAACCTCAACCCCAACGCAAGCTAGATCGATACCCGTCCACTTTGATGGAGGGTATGTTCGCACATTCCTCTACGCATTTTAGTGAATCCATTGCTCCACTTATGCTCCTATTTTCTTTACAGCGAGCAAATTCTATCCCCACCAAATCAGTGGTGCTAGGCCAAAACGCAACGTGAACAGGTTCATTTTGTAGCTACACACTGTCAGGTACGTTGCATACTTTTGTTTATCGAGTACACTATCAACTCATGACCAAACTTACTCAAACACACTCCGCGGATCTATGGTGACTCTGCGACCGGCGTGACGGTGTTCGACGCCATGGAGAAGAATCGCCGGGCAGTTTTGAACTGACACTTGTCATTTCTTCGTGCTGGTTACTTGCACCGCTCGCAGACCGCGCTCCAGACCCGCCACTTCCAACGGGATTAACAGTGCCACCGCGAAATTCAATTTCAAACTTAAAAACTATTTTAATTAGTTTACACTTCATTTAAAAACGAGTGAACGTATTTTCAAATCTGTTTAGCACCTATCACCATTAGCGATAGGGTTTCAAACGGACGAAGTTCTATGATTACTGATATGAAAAATGGCACTGAAGTAGGACATATCAAATACAAAATACTCTATGTTTCTAATCTCGCAATCTTGACCAATTATTTCAGTATTACATTAAGTTCCAAATCAATACGAACTATTGATGTTTAGTCTGCAGTCTACGGAAAATGTCGATATACTAGCTCAGTGATAGATCGTTGGGAATACCGGATGGGAGTTTTATAGTACGAGCAGACGTATATTTTTTATAAAATACGAACGGGCAAATAAATATTCTATAGTAATCACTGAATATACGGTAATCACTGAATAAAAACAAACGAATTTAAAGCCAAACGTAAGTTCAATATCCGAGTATACTTACCAGCACAACAAACTTATTTTCTGCAAAAAAGTCAGATCAAAAACCAACAAAATTTTGAAGACTTTCTCGTAAACGTTCATTAGCACTCACGCTCTTGGGTAACAATATAGTTCAAACTTCTTCATTAGAAACATAAAATAGTGACCGTGCTCTACATAAAACTCTATCAAAATAAACTTTCACTCACCTTTGTGGCACAAATGAAGCAATTGGTCACAAGTTTGGACACCTCGTTCATTAAATTTTTGGTTTCTTGAATTACACTATCGACCTAAACAAAAAATAAACAAAATTCAGTGTATATAATACGAGTGCGCTTAAACAAAAACGACAAATTTAACTATCCTATCTATCCCACTGCCGTTCGAATCAGGGCGGCAACAAAGGTTCGGATTCGGATTCAGCAAAACTTTGTGGTTCGGATTCGGATGTGAAAAAGCCGAATCCAAAAGGTCGAATCCAACAATGTTCGGAAATGATTTTTATTTAAAAGCTTTAAAATTTTAAATAACTTGTTATAAAAATCAATATTTTGGTTTCCGGTCACAAATCTCAGAGCTCAGGTCGGCCACGAAATACATTAACGTTTAAAAGTTGAGCGACTGGCTTCGCATAGATATTGTGAAACAAATTATACATATATCTGAAATTTGAAACAGGCAAAAGTCGGATTCGGCAAACTGGCACTAGATTGGGCTTCGGATTCGGTCAAATCGTGGATTTGGTGCCACCCTGTTTCGAATATATTGCAAATTTTTCCATAAACTTCTTTTTTGCGGTTGTTGCTGTATCAAATTACAAAGTTGAGCATAATAAAACTTAAAACTAGCATTTTTACTCCAAACAGTTATAAATACATAATTAAACTCACCTTATTGAATGTCGCAACTTTTCCCACAGTTGTACCTTTGACCATAACTTGCAACTGCTGGCAATGGGACGGAATTCGCTCAAGATGCTTTAACAACTCGTTCTTTTCGGCGCTTCCAGGGACCTGAAATATAATACAATACTGTGCATATATTCTCAAACATGTGTGTAGCATTTATCACCATTTGGTGGTATGCATTGCAACCTAAGAACCAGTGAACAATGATGTTAGAAATCAGGCATTTTTTCATTGGAATTAGCCTACGTCTATGTAGATTTTCTGTATATTAATCATAATCCGATTGTGTTAATACACCTATGACTAAATTTTGAAAACCTATTACATACTAACTAGTTATAGATACTTCACTTTTAACAACCAAATCTCACCTCGTACGAAAATTCTTGTACATTTTTGAACATTTTGTTTGCTTCTTCAGCGAAAAATTCGGCTTGCGTAAACAGGTCGTGTGTTGTTTTCAAAGGACCATCGCTGCGTGTAAATAAGTACATATTATACGCCATTGCTGTCATTGTTTTTGCCCGTTTGACAATATCATTTTCCGCGTACTCGTCCCATTTTTCGGCTTCTGCGTCAACTTCCGATGTTAACAATTTCATTTCGAGCCCAACCTTTGCTATTTTTGCTTGATCCTAAAACACAAATATACATAATGCCTGGATTGCAGAGACAGGACTTAAGTCAACTTCAGACTTAGGACAATCTCGAATTAAGTCAACAAAGAAACTCAAATTAACGGGTAGAAATTTTTGCTAAATTGGCAGCCACTGTAGATATAACCATTGTATTTCAAAGGTACAACTAGTAACTCAATATACTCCACCAACCACTGATTATTTGGAAAAACTGAAATGGTTGTTGGAAACGTCAAATCAAAGCAATAAAAAATAAAAATCTTGACATAAATTTTAATTTGACTTAAGTCATGTTTCTGCAACCCACCCAACGATAACCAAATTCAACCCAGTCGTGGTAGAACGCTTGGTAATAACCATGGTATTTAAACGCTTTTAACGCCGATGTTACGCATGACGCTCAATATTGCGATGACTGGTAAGCTTACTTGCTAATATGCCAATCAGTTGGCAGCAAACTATTCAATTATCTGCTAGTTTATAGACGAACCAATCCCTATTTCTTAAACAAACAAATTTTATTCAAATAAGCTTTATTTCAGTATTTTAAAAATCGCTTACTTCAACATCTAACGTAACAGGTTTTGCGGCTTTCAGAAAACGGCCATGTTTCTAAAATTTTGTAAACATAAATAGTACACAAATTCAATCATCGCCGGCAGGGAACATAATCAACGATACAGGACTCAGCTTTATGCTTGAACTCATAATCTTAGCAGATTTCCCTCCAACATTTTAAGCAACTTGAATACATTGTAGCCTGCCGGCGTCAGAATACTTTTTGAGTATAATAATGCTGTACAGTGTGATCAAGCACTGTAAAACAATGCACGCTTGGCACCGCATAACAATTTGTAAACGAAAATTTTATGACTTCTGGCGTCGCACAACAAGAAGTACAGAGTTAAGCTGTATTTTTTCTAAACCGGCATCCCTTAACGGCGTTGCAAGTAAAAAATCTTTGTTACAATTTGAAAAGCTGAAACTGTGAAACGGCATATGGCAATTTTTGTGTGGTACTTGATAGCACAAAACACTATCAAAAGGTACATCCGTATTATCACGTGCGATTTTTTTTGTACCGTCAACTTGCAGCTGTAACTTGAAGGTTCAAGTTTGGTCCGAAACCTTTTCACAAAACATCAAGCTGCAAGTTACGGTTGCATGTTCTCCCTGCAAAACATGCATATCTAAATACAACACGTGCTGATTTAGAAAACCGATAAACAGTACAAAATTCTACTATTCTAACTATATTATTACTATCCAATGTTTGATTATCATTTGACTTGAAAAAGCAGCCGTAAACTTACCCCAGGTCGTGGTAACGACATATACGCTTGTTTCTCAGCTACTACTCGACCATGGATAGCGGCATCAGATTCTTTCAGAAGAATCGATAAATCGTTCACTGCCTGACCCCACGCGTCACAAAATACTTCGACGTTTTCACGCGCAATACGACTTGACGGATGCAGCGTTAGTGTACGGCCGGCAAGGATAGTCTAGAAACAGCCACACGAAGCAATCTATTAAAAGTGAGCTTATGCATCCTATAACCAATCAACCAGCGCCCACGTGGTTTTGGTCCAAAGGTATAAGAAAATTTTTCAGTTAAATCTCAAGAAACCCCCCTTTCGAAATATTTCATATCAGAACGTAAACATGGCTTTACAAAATCCTGGCTATGCTCCTGCATATGTGTTCAAAATAACACCACAAATTGTACCAAAAATCACAAAAAGCAATGAATTGAAAAAAATGCGTTGGCCGTGTAAAATTGCCAAACTATTGTCACTTACATACAACGTCAATTAATTTGTGCCGTTACGCTTGTGTGTAGCACTAAGAAATAGTTTGTTGTTGCAATTGGTTTATATCTTTCTGTCATAACAAAAGCGGTCCGTAATTTCAAGCCGTAGTCTCAGATCTGCATAGTGCCTATCGCTAATTTGTAATACTAGGTAAACAGGCCAATTACACTTTCTTCAGCCGACGAACAATGCGTTAATTATGAGTTTACGCTTAACAGCTGTCATATTTTGTCTGTTCGATTACCTATTACAGACTGGCGATATGTACTATGTACATCGGTACGGCTTCTAATCCACTTCTATATCTGCTTACCAGCGGTGCTAAAACTCTCAAGTTGCGTTCCGCGTGCCCAGTTGCCACATGCAGTGCGTCAGTTATCGATATATGATGCAGTAACCTCGCGACCTTAAATAAATTAAAAACAATTCCTTGAATTTATAAATATCACGCAACATACACATCCGAAACAGTATACTGGTGTTTACAAGAGTTATATCCAACAGAGTCGCAGTGATAGGAACGAGAATGCGACTTTTGCCGAAACGGCAGTACCAAAACTATTTTTCGGTATGATTCCAATAGTACAAGTTTAGTTCCACAATAAAGGTCACAGAACACATTTTTATCCTTGAACGAGATATTTTCAGGAGTCAAAACATTAATCCATGTTCTGGTTTACTCATGGACAATATCAACGGATAACAGTTCGGAATAACGTGGCTCGTTTATCACTGAACAGCGAAATTGACTACTTGCACAAGCAAACATCTCACTCCAATATTTTCAGGTATGCCCCACACCTGTCTTAAATCTTCAAACAAACGAAAGCAAATCTGCACTGAGCATGGTTGAAGGAGGCTTGAGCAACAAAGTGTTATAAATATCGAAACATTTAATCAAACAAATTCATAACCTACAATATACGTTTATACCCAACTCGCTTTAGGCACAACACATATTTGGGAATACTTTCTGTAGACTATGTAAGTAACTTACTTCTTGCATGTGATCTGCGTGTTCTCGAAACTTTTCAATATACTGTTCAACTCCATCAATATCACCAGCCACAGAAGACGTTTTGATTGTCGTTAAAATCACATGATCTTCATTTTCTCGAAAAACTTCGCCAACTTGCTCCATTGCAATCAGTTGAAGCTGAAGCAGCAACAACAAAAACAATAGTCAAATAAGTAGAATAACATCGACGTCGAAAAGAGCTTAAAATTAACACCTAAAATTAGAACTCGAAAATTCTCAAATTAGTTACAAATCAGTTTCGTAAAAAATAGTAAAAAAATAACATCCTGTCCTCGATAAAACCTTAAAGAAACTTAAAATACTTGAAAATTTGACTTATAAGATTTTTAAAATCAACAAAAACGGTACTGAAAAACAAAAAAAATTTAATTTGTTGTCCAACAGATACCACGTATACCAATGTACATTATAACTCAGTCCCGGTGCCCGTATCATGGACTCGAAACAATTTGCCTGTACGTATATACAACAGACTGAGCTACAATTTCAACGAAAGCGACGAGCTAACTCCAGCTACCTGTTTCTTGACATCTTTTAAAATCTTGCTAATCCGGTGAACAATCGTATCGATAGTTTCGCCAGAAAACTTATCATTTTGATCCTGAAAATCATGGACCTTTTTAAGAACGATAAAAAGTTTTTAGCGTCTGGTGGTAGCTAAAGCTAGCCAAGCTGGAATAAAATAGAAAGTGCCCCCGTCCACACATATTAAACTATATAGCTGGGTTCCAACAGGAACTATATTTGACAAGGCGCAGGACATGAATTCGTTTTTCGCCGGAACAGAAATTGCGAATCTACTACACAACTGAATTGCTGTTAACTAACCATAGTTTAATACAAAATATGCGGTTCATCAACTTGTTGCGTTTTCAATAGCCAATTTTCAAAATCTACATAAACATGCTTCGAATACTGTAAAATATGAGGAATCTAGACGAAACACAAGTTGTGAAAGAACTCTAACATGGACAAAATTTTTGAGACGTAAATTATTGATTTTAAGCTTATGCTTCATATTTTCCCACAAACCGTTAAACTCCGGTTTCTGCGTCTCTCACTGCAGTAGCAGGAGGAACAGGAACTAAATTTGTGCAGGAATTGCGGCCGGAATAGGAATTGCGGTTGAACCATGCTATACAGGTAATACAACAGCTAAGTTGTAAACAGGCATGCAATGAACTTTACACACACTTGTGCTAACACCTATTTATCACAACATAGTCGTTGAAATCTAATGAAAAAAGGGTGCTAAACTAGGAAACTCACCATTCGCTGCGGTACTAAACTTCCAAGACAGTATCATGAACTGTTGATCTTGGCTCGCAATGGTGGGGGTGGGTTCCCAATCCACATTGCCTAGTCCGACACGTTTGGCTTTTACCAAAAGCTGATGTTTCCTACTGTTTTACAGTGTGAGGTTGATAAACGCAACACAGATTTCAAAATATGAGAACAAAGATCCCAAAAGTTTATCTGCAATTGTTCAGAATCCATCACATACCCCAGCAGTTTTGAACAACCCAGTCAATTCAAATTTAATCTCTTCAATGAAATCTAAGATTTGTTCGCGATGATGATGTGCAGTATACGCAGAATCGGTAAAATCTTGACTCATTTCACAAACAGAATCAACAGCTTGCGCAAGCCGTTCGTGTATGCCAGCCCCAACTGAACCAGTAACACGAACCATTTCAAGGGTTTCCTGAAAAAGTTACCTTAACTTCAGTCCGACGGTACAAATCCTCAACTGCAAGCAAAACAGGGATTTACATTCCTGACAAGAAATGCAAATCAGAAAAATCCACAGCTCTAGCTTACGCCATTCAAGCGTAAGCAACCTAAACCATGACTCTTACCGCCGGCTACCGAAAACTCATTTCGCAAAAAACCGCTCGATAATTAATTTTGACATTCCATTCAAACGATACAAATTTTGTGTGCTACAACATCACTACTCTCCGTTCTTCGCAGTTTAAATTTAGAGCGACCATATTCAACTTATGAAAACGTATGCTTCCCTCAAAAAATGTCAAATTCTCTACCGAAAGCAGCCGAAACCCTGCCAAACTATAATTCCCTATTAAATTCACAGTGACGTTTAAGTCTAAGGTTTTAAACTTTATAACATTGCTTCCCTAATAATTCTATATGAAACATTTTAATGCAGCCGATGAAAACCACAATTCAAATTTTAAAAGATTCAATCACAAAATCTCGAAACCGTGCTTTACAGTCCTCACTTACCAACAACTGTCGTATGGCAACATTCGCCGTCAATTGTACACCAATATCTAAAGGTTCATCCTCGTGATGATGGTATGACGCCATCCCATGAGCGGTGCCTACGGATGGGGTAATTATAGACGACCCTGGCACAATACCAACCATACCAACAAAATATCGACTGGGATCGAACGGAATAATGCCATCGCATACGCACAGCCCGAGCAATTGCAAGGAAACACGCATTTGTTTGAAGACGCCGTCACGCGTTTGACGCGAAGAATCGCAGTCTGGATGACGCAAGAGTGTCTGAAAATAAATACACATAGATAAAACAATAATATACACATAAAAAAGTATAAATACGATGACAGTGACATACATATTAGCACCGACATACGCAAACACACAGGGACACACACTAAAATATACAAACACACTACAAAACACAAACACAAAATCGACACATTGTCTAACACGAGCCTTCCATTCATGAAACTTAACGAACCGTATTCCTAATTGCGAAAAGTACCTATCGTCCCTCAGTAACAGCTTTCATCAGACTGAATTACAGCAACTGCAAATCACGAAATGAGTGCATTACCATAAACTACAGCGTACAGAATGACTGAAACTTGCAATACATGGCATTTACTTCTCAGTGCTAAGATCGAAGGTTACAAGACCTAACCCGTAAAGCTAACAGCTAAGCTATTACGACGAAAATTGACTAGCAAACAGAGGTTAAAGCACCAAAATTGAACACTTCTTTCATAAGATATCATTGTTTATATTTGTACAATCTTTCGAAAATAAGAATAAAAGAAAACCATTCAAAAACCAACTTTTGAAGACATGAGTAGAAGAAGAGTAAACTTTTCCAAAACATTGCGAGCAATTTGCATCTGAGCGCGACGTTTTTCACTTTTTAAATCCTGAAAAATTAAAAACCAATTAAATAAAAGCTTACCACTCTATTTAAATATAACTCTCTCTTCGAAAATATTGCAGCAAAGCGAACCTTTAAACATAAGTAAATTCAAACTTGCAGATGCATGCAGTTCTACTCATGTTTTAGAGATCACAAAAACTATTCCGCTTTCAGATTATAAATCATTGACATACATGTTGCCGATCACCAGTCTTGTGAGCTAAATCAACCATTTCACCACCGAATTGAGTGAAAATTTTTACAAATTCCGTAAAATTTGTCGCATTTTCGAGCCGTGTTAGTGAATAAGCAACCTAAAAGAACATTACCAAACATTAAGTATATATACAATTAAAGCACCATCATAACACATGTACTTACGTAATCGTCAATTAACAATTGGATTTGTAATACAATCAAATGGTGCTAGACACACAAGACAATTTAGTTTCCCTAAAAGTATATTAATACTTTCACATAGAACTGACGCTACACTGCAAAACTGCGAGTCACTAAAATTAAATTTCCCAACCCGATTTGGAAACAAAATCCTAGCAAGTTTTGAATTTATATCTGTACCCCTATCAGCAAATGTGTATAGTACTTATTGCCAGCTAGCTAGCTTATCGGCACTCAAACAAAAACCACCGCTTTTCGATCCAACCTTATCCTCGGCCTTCAAGATATTCTTGATCACAACTCGATCTGCCAATAATAATACTCGTGTTACGCTTGATAGTAATTGGCGTGAAGCGCGTACAAGGGTCTTTTTATCAACGCCAGATGGTGAACCGGTTATAGTTATGTCTCCTCGGCTGCCAGACATGGAAGATGCATTTCCAGATATCGACGCAATGATGCCCCCTAAAACACACGATAGGTAGCTTCATTTTCTTGCACTAATTATTTTATGCCCGTAGACGTTTATATAGTATTTACACTCGAACAAATAGGGCAGCACTGACTGTTTTAAAAATGGATAATGCATTGCTTTAACTACCGATACTAATATCATCGTTTCAGCTCGCAGAATTCCATATTGCAAGCAATTAACTATAAAATTCGAAAAGTAACCTAAATACCAGACCTGATATATTTTGTTTTAAGTTATCACTAATGAGGCAAGATGCCTACCTGCAATCCGAGCTTCATGACAAGCGTCGTACATTTCTGGCTGAATTTCCGCATTTTCATCTGCGATTGTTTCACCAACGGTTACAAAACGTTCTACAGCTGCTTGCACCGATGTCCCTACCTGAAATACGAAATCGTACATGAATCCCAGGGTAAAGTCAGTTTCCAAATTCGATGCCCTTTCCATCCAATTCCGGTCATCTTAAAATTAACGACCCAAATTCAATTGAACGAACGAGCGCTCGAAACATACTCATACATTGAACATATATTCAAAATCGTATTTTTGACACTCCTACGCATAAAAGCTACCTCAGCGTGCTGTTAAAATTTTAACTTCAACCATAATCCCAGCAAAATCTGCCAATTCGCACAAGACAAAAAACAACAGTACTTTCAAAATAGCACGCCCAGTCTTATCCGCAGTTTTTGAGCCTCGTCCAACGCTTTTTTCGCGATAGTTGACTAGGGAGGAAATCTAAAAACGAAGATTTACAAATTTAAATTTGGCAAAATTAGCAATTACTATAAAAAACAGTAAGTACGTACGTACTTTATAGTCACTCACATCCAAATCTTTTCAAACTCTTTCCCTAAGTACAGTAATAGAAAACATGTATTATACAAAATGTGTTACATAATAACAATGTAGTAGGCAGTTGTGCATTTCAACAAATTTAGGTATGCTTGAGACGCAAACTAAACATTTACGTATTGCGATAGTGTAAATCACCCAGTTATTTATTAAACTACTTTACCAACGACTTTTGAAACATTTGACACCAGTGGCATTTGAGCCCCTTATCATTACCTAGCAGATACCTACCTGAGTTACCAAAGGAACAAGGGTTTGTTCAACAGATTTCGTTCTGATCTCTAAATTACGAGGATCAAGCCGCGGATTCGGGACCGGCATCATTGCATTTCGAAAGACATTACAAATTTGTAACCAACGCTTTATTAACGCGCCTGCTATGTATAAAAAACTACGAAATAAGTGTGTGTATCCAGCACTACCTATCGTATGCGAGGGCGCCAACATTTAACGAAAAGAACACCAAGTTTTCTCATTTCTTTAGTTGGGTTAAGCCATGAAGTATCCCATTTGGTAGGTATGAAAACACTAATCACTGTACAGCTGACCACATACGTTGTTGTGAAATCGGGGGCTTAAGTAACCAAAAATATAGAAAAATTTGTGTTGCCCGGCCCAACAACATTTGTTGTTTAATGCGAATGTCCCTCACACTCAGATAAAGATCTACTAGCTAAGGTGTTAACGTATACGGCTTCTACATATTGGAACACACGATAGTAAAATAGTTTTTCCAAATGAACTACAATAATAATCCAGTAAAGCATAGATCTCAGAAAAATTACATATCGAAACGTAAATCGCAAAACGTATTATACAACATTTACCGGCGCCTGCTATTTTGAGCTTGTGCTTTATGCAAAATGTAGGTCGTGCACTACAACTTGGTTGGCTGATTGCTGTAAAAAAGATATTTGATAACATTGATTGGTACAAGAGAAATTATGTATTTAAGTACATGCATATACTTTTGTGTTAATATATTTTCATACTTTGTTTGCTAGCGGAAAACGAACTGAAGAACACGATCTAAACTTCTAAACCTGCCCATCAGTTCTTTTACACTTAGAACAAATCCCAAGAAATGCCATGCTAAAAATACGCTACATAGTCCAGCGGAACGCTTGGATGACGGATGGAAATATAGAGGTACAAGCGAAACAGTGAGCAAAATGCCACAGTTTTATCTATCTCGAAGCTCTGCCACTTTATATAGGTGAATGGTTATTGGCACAAAGCATTTAGGTAAACACATGTCGACTTTTGGGCTGAAAGATAGTTTTTTGCCTGGCTATTGAGGGTTAACATTGATAGACTCATAGCAGAAGTCAAGCTTGATTTGATTCTTCAGAAGCCTAATCTTGCGTAGTTGTCTGAACAATTAAAATTTATTCTGACGTCTTAATAGTTCAAGAACTACATTAGGTACACAAAAAATTGCCTTCCGTTTAGCGCGTTTCGTTTTACTTTTGCAACAATTTTTAGGAAAGAATTTCCCAAATTTCACAGAAAATTATCGTGAAAATCAAAAACAACTTAACAACATATTGCAGATATTGCGTAACTTTAGCTAAAATCAACCACCATTTGTATTACCAATTTCGCCTCACAGGCGGCTCCGACTGCAGCTCCGGCGATTTTCATTGACCTCCGGCTCCGGTTTTTTCACTTCCGGTTGCACTCTGACTCTTATCCTTATACTTTCTACTGTTGCCAATAAATAAGACAAATATACGTATTGCATTCAAAAACAATTTTCCGATTTTAATTTTTACGTATTAAGTTTTGCTCCTTTGTGATCTGAAGACTGTTTATTAAAGTTGACTTTGAACGACATTTTGAGTCCAACTAGCTTACCCCTGGTACTGTATTGACCTGAATAAAAGGGGGGATAATAAGAGGGGGTCCCCATTTTAAGTCCAAATCAATAGGAGTCCGTATCTCTATAGTCCGTAAGCAAATAGAGTTCCTACGCCCTAATTAGAGTCCATAAATGTCAATTAACCCTAATTGCAGCGCATAAATGACTCCAGAATCAAATAATTTGAGTTTGAAACTTTAAAGCGTACGTAAGTTTTGAAGGTACATTCCTATAGTATCACCTTCTAGACAAATAAACGTTTAATTCAACGGATAACTGCAGTGCCGTGTATATATCAGTAACGAAGGGTGACGGAGCGTGGGTTAAAAACAAATAACAGTCTGTAACCGAATAAAAAGGGGGAGTACCCTCTGGTGAGGCGAAATAAATATCAGCCCCCTCTTATTCGGGTCACTACAGTATTCCATTGAGTTGATTTTAACTCAGCACACAAAACTCAGAATTCTGTGTTGATTCAGCTCATTCTGATTTAATGAATCAACTTCTTCGGAATTAACAGAACTCAGGGTAAACGAAAACTCGAGTGAACTAAAGTTTTCTGTTGTTAGATAAGAATTACCTAATTTTCCGTCTTGGTTGATTAATCAACTCATTGGAATTTTACAGTGTTGGAAATTGACCTATTTCATCTTTAATTGTTTACTAAATAATGTTGTAAATTTTTAACTTTAAAATAGGAAAAGTCAGTTCAATATGAAAATACAAATTTATACACATCAAAGAACTCTTGCACTTTAATCAAAGAGAAAATTTTCAAATTTTTCAAATTAAATTTTTGTTATGACACGCTTTGTATAGACTTCGGTCCTCAATGTGGAAAAAATGAAATATTTTTCTAGTATAGTGGCTGGATTTTCGAAATCTTACGTTAGTAGTTTACTTAAGTTATGCTTAAGTAATTAACTAAGTAGCCAACTTTTAAGTACATACTTAACTTTTAGAACAAAAAAATAAATGCCAAAATTGAAACAGTATGATCTCCAAAAAGCTTTAATTTTGCTTAAGACGTGATCAATCTACATCCTTAGTAACAACTTAAAATACTTTAGTTATATTTTACTAACTTTTTTAAGTATAAGGGTACTAAATATTGAGTAAATCTTTGCTTAAATAATGCAAATAAATAAAACTAATGCTGTCATTTCCTGATTAATTGAGTAAAATAAAGCTAAAAATTTTGTGTTTGCTTAAAATTGAGTAGAACTTTGACAAGCACCATAGTAAGTAAAATCGACACTAATTCGGCAAAAGTTTTACTTAATTTTAAGTATATTTTTAGTGAGTATTTACTTAACTTATGTACGCTTTTAGAAGCCGTAAATTGGCTAATTAAATATATACTATAGCATATACTTAAGTATGAAGTCGTACTTAAGTAGAATTTCAGAAACCCAACCAATTTAAGCGTTTATCAATATTTCATCAAATTTGTGCTAAAATCAGTCTTATTTTTTAATATAGAACGTTCAAAAACTTTATATTTCGAATATTTAATTTTACATATACATTTTTTATTTATTTAGGTATATATTTCCGAAATATAGCTTTTATTAAACAATTTAGCAACTGCAATACAGAAGATGTTTTATACAAAATTATAGTTTATTGCAATATCTTTACACATTGCAAAAAATGGTGAGTCAAATTGACTCTCTCCGAAACAGGCTGTACGGGACTACACATACTGAGTCAAGTTCGACTCCACCATAGTCAAATATACGACTCAGTGAGTTGAATTGGAATCTGGCGGAGTCGAATTTAACTCTGTGTAGTCCCGTAGAGCTTATTTTGAAGAGAGTCACTTTGACTCACCATTTTTTGCAGTATATCTTTCTATAAAAGCACCTGATGAGTTTCTACCAGAGCAAAGAATCAGACTTTCGTTTGTATTGTACTAAAAGTTAATAAAATTTGATAAAAATTCTCCGTATGTTTATGCACTGCAAAAAATGGTGAATCAAATTGATGGTTTGTTTGATTTTAGTAAAAGAAATATATAAGACATTTTTTGATATCTGAAAATCAGACAGTTCTTCCTAAATTTTTTTCATTTTTTATGCCTGGATATCCGGTGCCCATATGTGCTCAAAAACTACCAACACTTGAAAATCCACTCTACAGTTAAACAGTTTAATATATTTTACACTGCCGGTATTCTTTATAATTTTGAATTTTTCAATCAATTTAAATATAATTTTTGTTGTACATTGTTTCAAACTAAGCTTCGCCCATGTAAAGATCAGGAAGCGGAATGTTTTTCTGTGGGACGGACTGAAATAGACTTAGCTTTTTAGACTATTTTTACCTGGGCTAGGCTTACGCTTTAGGCTTAGGAATATGCTAACACTGTTCCGCTCCTGTTCTTTACATTGGCCCTAAGCCTTAATGCGGGAGTTCAAAGCCGAATGGCTGGCCAGCAAACGAACTGACAGTTCGCGATGTCAAACCCGGAGTTGCGTGAGAGCTTTGCAGGAGCCAAACAAGACGCATTGAAATGATCGATGTCTCTTAATCGCTTCCTGCTTTCTAGTTACTCCTGAATGTATATTATTTCTGTTGGCTGGTTACACCGATATATGACCGCAGGCGTCCATAATTCGCGTCAAAGTTCAACTCTTGTCGATGAGTCACTCTTGCGTTCAATTCCTGTCCATGACTCAATCCTAAATTTCGATTGCTGTCCACGTTTCTTTCTTTGACTCAACTTCTGTCAATGACTCACCAATGAATTCAACGCCTGGCTATGACTCAATTTTGATATCGACTCGTGTCGACTACTCACTCCAGTGTTCATTTCATGTTCGTGATCCACTCCCGAATTCAGCATGCGTCCGTGGTTCACCTTGATTTCGTATCCTGTCGATGACTCATTCCAAAACTCAACTCCTACTCGAGTCCGCTCATCTTTGTCTCCAATGAGATATCAAATTTGGAGTTCAAACGCAACGCCATGATTTCCATGGTTGCCCGGATACGAAGCAGTATCTTCTCGAAGTTTATTGAACAACTTGTTTCATTTCAGCTGAAAACGCCTGCGCTCATTTTTAATGCCGTCAATCACAGGGCTCTGTTATAGATTGGCTTCAGCCGTTTAGCTTGTCAGCCACGATGAATCTTGCTTTTTCGAACAGTGACACGATGATTCAGGTGATGTTTGCTGTAAATGTTCGGTGTAGAATCTTTGCTGGCAAACATTAGCTGTTGAGTGTTTCAAAAGTACATATTAGGATGTGATGTTGTTGTGGTAGAATTTTGAACAAATCTTCTATCATAGCAACTGGTAATGTTTCTGAGATTCGATTGGTTGAGTTGAATGGAAGCTCTGTGATCCGATTGGTTGAGTTGAATTGATGCTTTTTTTGCTGGAGGCGGTTCTAAAATTTGTAAATTGTTGTTTGAAAAATTGTAAAACGCAGGCACACTGCAAAAAATAGTGAGTCAAATTGACTCTGGCGCAGTCGAATTTTGACTGGGTTTGTGTAGTCAGGAAAAGCCTATTTCGAAGAGAGTCAATTTGACTCACTATTTCTTGCAGTGCACACAAAGAAGTATAAAAGCGTGGACTCGCTTGAAACAACATTCAAAAGCTACATTTACAAAGGGACAATAGGAATACACACTGTAGTGATCCGAACAAGAGAAGCTGTGATTGATATTTATTTGCTCTCTTCAAAGGGTACCTCCTGTTGCTAAACAGTTCTGGACTGTTATTTATTATTCAATTTTAGATATTTGGACCGCACACCTTTAACTTTATGCCATCCATGTTCCATGGTTTAGGGTCATTATGGATTTTGGTTTTACTGTCCCGTATGCTGCTACACTGCAAAAATGGTTAGTCAAATTGAGTCTCTCCGAAATAGCTTCGTGGACCAAATTAAGTTCAGTACAGAATTTTAATATTTACTCAAAGCCTAATCTTAGTCGAGTTCACTGCAGTACACACTGTAAATTTCAGAGAGTTGATGTTTACTCAGAATGAGTTGAATCCCTCAGTCTGAGTTTGAACTATCACAAATGAGAATTTTGAGTTGATTCAATTCATTCTGTGTTAATTAATCAACTTACCCAGAGTCAACTCAACTCCAGAGTGGGAATCAACTCAACTGACAGTGAGTTAATGTTTACTGATATTAACTCAGAAATAACCAACTCGCTAGTTGAATTAATTAATCAACTCATTGGAATTTACAGTGCAGCGGCGTTTTTGTGCAACGTGTAATGTTTCAAACTTTACGGTTTAAAACCAAACGGGTTACAAGTTCGCATCGAATTTGTTAGCTGATCAATCAATATTTTATAAATGACCACATATTCAGTATATAAGATTTAAAAATTTATTGCTAATTTCTATCTAAAGTCAGCCACTCATCTGATCCGTTCGTATTAAGAATTAATAAATCTTCCTTGGAACCATATCCTCAACAGTTTTCAACGCCTACCAGTTAGAAATTTTCAAACAAGTGCACTACAGTCAGTGACAGATGTGAAAATGTTCAGCAGCACTGAAAATCATAGTCGAAAAATTACTAAATTTTAAACTTTGTCAGTTTTATAATTTTAAAATTACAAAATCATGTGATGGAAAAATTTTCAATTACACTGTAAATTCCAGAGAGTTAACTAAGCAACTCAGACGCAAAAGTTAGTTATTTCTGAGTTTATTATCAGTAAACATTAACTCACTCTGAGTTGAGTTGATTCTCACTATGAGTTGAGTTGACTCCTGAGTGCGTTGGTCAATTAAATTGGAATGAGTTGAACAAACTCACAATTGTGAGTTATGATCGTCCTAACTCAGACTGAGTAATTAAACTACTATCTTTTAAGCTTTAATTCAGAAGTGAAGCAAGTGGCACTTACTTGGCATAGAATCAGACTGATCAATATCAGGCAAAACTGTTATTGCTGATACGCGATTTTTCTCGTGTTTTCCATTTTCTCGAAACCCACGAGCAAAAGGATTATTTTCAATCTTCAGCTGAATTATCTGGAAAAAAGTAAAATCCCTGTTGGAAGAAATTTTCAATTACAGATTTTTGAAATTTTTGCAGATTGAGCTTCGCATGATCTGTCCTGCATTGTAAATTCCAGTGTTGATTTTAACTCAGAATGAGTTGCATCCACTCAGAAGCCTGAGCTCTGTATTAGCTCTTTCAGAACTCAGAATTCTGAATTGGTTTAACTTTATACTGAGTTAATTAATCAACTCATTCGGAATTTTATAAGCTCAGAGTGAGTTAATATTCAGTGCTATATTAACTCAGAAATGACCAAAAATCAGCAATTCTCTCTCTGAGTTGATTAATCAACTCACTGAAATTTACAGGCTGGTTTTTCTCATGCAAAAATTTGAATTTTTGAAAAATTAATTTCTTAACGTCCCAGCATCACCTCGTTCCAGTTGTGACTCAAACAATTTTTTTATAAAAAAGTTAGACAAATTATAAACCATTCGATACAGCTTGCGCAACTGAGTGGTACATTTCGCTCTCAGGGTCACAAAGCTGAATGACACCGACCTGAGCATTCTGATACGCAGTGACTGCAATAAATGCAGTTTCTTCAAACGCTTGCGATGCAACAATATGTAACCGAGACTCTTGATGCAGTTTAACAATGTGCAATTTTGGCACATATTTGTGCAATGAGTTGAGCACAACCTAAAAATTGACAAATTGAAAATCAAACGTTTGAACGTGGGAGTAAACACGAGTCGAGCGAAGAGTTGAATTCGGGTTGACATTTATCTGTAGCAGTGGCGGATCCAGGATCTCAAAATGGGGGGCCAAAATTTCACAGGTAATAAACTTACTTTTGACCCATACACAACCACGAACTATTGTCACAAAATTGCTATATAATTTTTGTCGAGATGCTGTTGGGGGGGGCTACGGCCGGGGTGGCCCCCCCCCCATGGATCCGCCATTGATCTGTAGCCAACACCTGCGCTAGAATCCAGTTCAAACAGAAGTTGTTATCGATAATATAGGTTTAACTTTTTCTCACATGAATATTTTCAATTTCATCTGACGGTCCATTTTAAAATAAAACTTCAATCCTAGTCTCACGAGTCAAAGACGTTTATGATTCCTACTCAGGTAAACGATTTTTACTCACAACCCGAGGGGGCGGATACGTCTTGTGGAGATTTCATACTGCACTTCGAAAATCAAAGGGGGCGAGGGTCCCGTAGGAATCCCACCCATCTGCAATTCTTACATTTCCAGGATGTCCATTCGGATTATTGGTCAATTTCAGTTTGTGAAATGATACCGGTTGTTTCATCCACATTCTACCTGGGGCCGGACTATCAGGGTGATAGTAGATAGTTTGACGATATGGACCTCGGGATTCTGGGGTAAGGTTGGCCTGAGACTCGGAGCACGCTATCCAGTTGCCGTTATGAAATTTGAATCGAACCGAGCTGTATTCCTGGCTGGCGTGGATCGTACGTCGGCAGACTGGGACCATCTCGAGGATCATTGAGTATGACGCGTTGGGGTCCAAGCCGCTGACTGTATACCGTAAAGTTGGAAACATTCGTCTGAAATTATGATTCAAACTACAGTCAAAATGGTTGGCTATATTTGCAATACCAACATCTTTGAATTGGCACCGGTAACTTTTAGGGTTGCGCTATATATACTTCTGTGAGCCAGACGTCGCCACGCGCCGACGAACGCCGCTATGAATGGCTAACAAAAATATAGGCAGGCAATTTTGCTGCGTGCTACGGCAAGGGTCCGACGGCGCGCCACGGCGTCTTGCACAGTGAAGTATAGCGCAACTCTTAGTCGTGGACGTTTTTAAAACGTCAGTGTAAGCCTAATTGTAAGCTTAGCAGAAAAGAACACTAAGGAACCAGTTTGTGTAATTCCGTAGAGTCTATTTCGGACAGAGTCAATTTGACACACCATTTTTTGCAGTGTAACATTGCGAGAGCAAACTGCACTTGCAATGTTTTTGCGTCAAAAAAAATAAAGTTTAAGACTATTTTACCTGCCAGTTTTAGTCACAATCATTTCTGTGTCAAGATTTCGAAATCGATCCCAAAGCACTCGGTTTTCCAGCTCAATCCGAACCACAGACGCGTCGACGTTACACGAAGAAACAAACGATGATGGTAGCATACGTTCGGTGCGTGGAATACTTCGATCGGTATCTGAAGCATAAACCTTTAGAATAAGAGGAGGGTCATCGTTTTGAGTCTCATTCAATAGGAGTCCGTATCCCTAATGTGAGTCAAAGCGGATATCATGTTGTATTTCATCATTTTTAGGCGTTTTTTGGCCATAAAACACAATTCCAATTTTAAATGAACCGGTCCATGTTAATTTTAAACGTGGCCCTGTCTACTGAGAGACATGAAGGCAGAAAGCTTGGAGGTTTGCAAGTTTAGGTTTAGGCTTTGGTTTAGTCTTAGACTTATGTTTAGGCTTTGATTAGTCTTAGACTTATGTTTAGGCTTTGGTTTAGTCTTAGATTTATATTTAGCCTGTACCTGTAGACTTAAGTGTAGGCTTTGGCCAAAAATTATTGAACAGTTGTTAAAACTACGCTACTTAAACACTTTATCAATTAAGCTCCCTGCTTAAAAAAGTTGAAAAAATAAGTTCATGACACTAAACCCGACCGTCCTACGGTAGAATGTAATGAAATTTGATTGGTTTACCTGGTGGGTCGACTTCGGTTGAAAATTTGATTGGTTTACCTGGTGGGTCGACTTCGAATGAAAATTTGATTGGTTTACCTGGTGCGTCGACTTCGGATGAAAATTTGATTGGTTTACCTGGTGGGTCGACTACGGTTGAAAATTTGATTGGTTTACCTGGTGTATCGACTTCGGATGACTGAGTGAGTTCTTCGTGTAGCATAGAACTTGAAATCGTTGGCTTCTCAGATTCAGTTTCAACCAGATCCGGAAACAAAGCGGCGATTGAAAATGAATGCATTCCAAATTCGGTAAATTCGTTTTCAGAACATATACTCACAATTCTTAAACTTTTATTTATATCAAAATTAAAATAGTCTAAAAATATTACAGTTATTCTGTAAAAAATTTAAACTTAAATTCAAGTTTAACTTAACTTTATTTTCAACGAAAACTTAATTGGCTGGACGGACTAACTTAATCTAGAATTGTAAGCTGAGTTGTTAAACTAACATATTTTCTGATTTTCCAACTGGATTGTTAATTTAAGCTAAAGTTATGGTATACCTCAGGGAAGTTTAGACAAAAGTTATCACTTGGTTCAGATCTTTTAAGATCAAGTTAGTTTAAGCTTTTGGAGAGGTGAAATCCTGTAATAAAAACTGTCTACTGTAGTAGACCGGAATAAGACGGGATCCTCATTTTAAGTTCCAATCAAATGGAGTTCGTATTCTTAATAAGAGTCCGTAAGCGGATAGAATGTCAAAAGCCGAATTAGAGTCCATAAATGTCATTTATCCCTAATTATAGTGAATAAAGAAGTCTAGGCCCAAATAAAGTTGAGATCGAAACTTTAAAGTATACTTAAGTTTTGCAAGTGCATTCCTAAGTATAACCACGCTTTATTACGCAAACTGTTGCCACAAAACAAACGTTTAATTGAACGGATAGTTGCAATACCGGATATATCAGTAAACAAAGTGCAGCAGACGCGGGTTAAAAATAAATCAACAGTCCGTAACCGAATAACAGCGTGCGGTATCTTCTGGAGAGGCCAAATAAACATCAGTCCTTCCTCTTATCCGGGTTACTACCGTACTTTTCTTAATGGCATACGGCACCAACTGCCTCAACCGTGACTTCATTTCGCTACGGTTTAACTACTAAAATTTTTTGGTCAGCCTAGCAGATTTTTATGACCCTTATTTGGTGAAAATTTAAGCTCGTTAACGTTTGAATGAATTTATTTCTAGCCATCTGCTTGAAAATTTCACAGAATGGAGGCCTCGTGTAAACTCCTTGCATACGATCCTGGCAATACTTCTTATCGTTGTTAGGGATTGAGGCCCATGTAAAGAACAGGGGCGGAACGTTTTTCTGTGGGACTACAATAGAGTAAGCTTAAGCTTTAGACTAATTTTTCTGCTTGGCTTAGGCTTAGGTTTACGTTTAGGAATAAACTCATTTTTACGATTAGATTTAAGCTTAGGAATAAACTCATTCTTACGCTTAGGCTTAGGCTGAGGAATCAACACATTCTTACGCTTAGGCTTAGGAATAAACTCATTCTTACGCTTAGGCTTAGGCTTAGGAATAAACTCATTCTTACGCTTAGTCTTAGGCTTAGGAATATGCTTATAATACTGTTGCGCCCCTGTTCTTTACACTGGCCGGGATTGATTATCAAATTAAAACTTTGACAAAATCACCGTCATACAAAAACTGCTATACGTTTGAAACAAACAATCCTTACGAAATAAAATGAAATGGGTGGCGAAGCTAGAAACTTAACTGGTTCGTAGGTTGGAATCCTAAGGAACTTCAGGCCAAACTCGAAAACAACTTTCGCCCGCCCCCTCAGAACAGTTACAACCCCAATTGTAAGAATTGCAAGTTTGTTATTTCAACCACACGCCCTTCCTAAAATTATTTTGGCCCAAATAAGCAGGATGAGCTAGCTCCGGGTCTGATGGGTAATATCAAAATTTAAGAGTTCGCGGTGCTTATATCGTCACAGAATATGGGGTTTATTGTTACAACCTCGTTAAACAAACTTACAAATGTTGTTATTAATTTTAATTTCAACCATTAAACATTTAACTCGCGATAATAAAAGTTTAAATTGTCTTACGATAGACACCACCGCAACGGCGACCAGAACGGTAGCGTTCAAGATTACTACGGCCCATGTAAAGATCAGGGGCGGAGAGTTTTTCTGTGAGACTAAAATATAGAGTATTAAGCTTAAACTTTAGACGAATTTTTTTTGCTTGGCTTAGGCTTAGGAATATGCTCATTCTTTCGCTTAGGTTTCGGCTTAGGCTTAGGATAAGGAATATGCTTATAATACCTTTCCGCCCCTGTTCTTTGCATTGGCCAGGATTACCATAGACGTAGTGGATTGGTCACGTTAAAAACTTGGTTTTAATGTTCAGCAGGGCTGGCGTTTACGATAGTCTGTGGCCTCCCAAACAGGTCCGAGGGGTCGCTAATAAAATGAGTTATAGCTTCATCATGATTAAAAGTGGTAACTTGTCATTTGTGGATCAACCGCTTCCTCCAGCACTCCATCCTAGAATTTGCCACATTAGATGTAAGTAGGACATGTCTGCTTTCTAGCTTTTCCTTTATTTGGGTGTATTGCACACATTCAATGATTTTGTCAAGTTGGCTTTAACGTTTAGGCTATACTAAATGCATAATTACTAGGGCTTTCGATCCAAATAAACTTCTTGTCGTGTCTATTGTTTCGTGGTCCGTGAAAAATATTTTATTTTACCGCGATGGGGCCTCAAGAGCCGGGGCGTCCCAACTGAAGGGTTAGGCAGCGCTTCCGCCGCCACAGATGTTTAAACTAACATTTCGCTTTGCAACCGTTCATCCAGTGTAACAATTTCCGGTTCCGTTACCAGAATCGGTTGTGAAACAAGGTGTCTTGAAAGGAACATCAGGACATCGAAAATATGACCAAATTTACACGGGTAGCATCAATTAATGTTCCCTCTGTTTGGTGTCAATTAATGTCCATTCTTTAGTTAATCAAAATGCACCGTCCCAGTACGTTTTCCACCCGCAGGTTCACTCCGTCACTAATACACTGTAAATTCCAGGGAGTTGATTTTAAGTCAGAATGCATTGAATCCGCGCAGAAGCCGGAGCTTTGAATTAAGGTTTTTCTCAGAACTAAGAATTCTGAATTGATTGAGCTCATTCTGAGTTAACTAATCGATTTAGCCGGAATTAAATAAGCTCAGATTGAGTTTTGATGTTTTCTGTAATTAACTTAAGAAATAACCAGAAATGACTAATTCACTCTGACTGAGTTGATCAATCAACTCATGCGAACTTACAGTGTAGATGCTTCCTATAACCGTTTTGATGAAAATTTTTGCAATTAATAACCGCAAACATATTGTACTATTGCAACGCCCCTTGAAATCAATGGCCCATATATAGAACATGGCCGGAACAATAGTATAAACATATTCCTAAGCCTAAGCCTAAGCGTATGGATGAGCATATTTCTAAGCCTAGGCCTAAGCCTAAGCAAAAAAAATTAGTCTAAAGCTTTAAACTGACTCTATTATAGCCCCATCGGAAAACGATCCGGCCCTGTTCTATAGATGGGCAAAATAAATAAATCTCATAAAAATAACAAAATGCCTAAACAGTTGATGAAGCTATAAACACGTAAACGTAAGTTAATTAACATTACAACAATATGATTAGTTTAAAATTGAAACGATTATCACATGAATTAAATTTAAAATTACTCTACTGAACGGGTGTATGGGACAGACAAGGAGCCAACACGTGTCGCCGCCATATTGATAAATATTCAGTGCGATCAGTGGCTCCAGTACATGAAATTGCTACGATGATAAAGTCCCATTCACACGTACAAGTTGTTGCAGTGGGAAGTTGCCGGGGCATGCAGCTATTGGAGGGAATAAAGGGCTTTAGCTCGTCTACAAGATAAATTTTAGACCTCGTAGAAAACCTTGTTGCACATTGGTCGTTTGTATACAATATATATATGTTTAGGTTACACTTAAACTGATTTGAAATATGACATATTTTTTAGTTCAATGTAAAATTAATGGAACCTAAAAACAGTACAATTTCTGAACAGTATTTTGTATCTTAAAGCAAAATAAGTTAAACTTTATGCTCACCATAAACATAAAAATATGTAAGTTTAAATTAAATTTAAAATTCTAGTTTTAGTTACTCCGTCCAGCCAAGAGTGGATAATGGACTCAACAAGAGTGTGCAACTGGATGCATTCTGTATACAAAAGAATGTACCCGGCACGCGTTTCATTATTCCCTTACCCCACTCAATTGGAGGGGGGGTGGACGAAACCTTAACAACAGGTAAATACTGTTGCGACACACAGTGCAAACATTGTTCGATTATGTCCTTGCATTAGTTTTAGCTGAATTCTGTGTGCAGTTGACCCCCTCTTAAATAAAAGGGGGTATGGGCAAAACGCGACGCGTGGTGATACTTTTCATGCCACGCGTATTTTTTGAAAGTTGCACACTCTTATCATCGACTCGTGGTCCAGCTAATTAACTACTACTTAAACTAACATTCAAGTTTAGCTTCAAGCATCAATTTAACTATAAGTTTTTAGAAGGTAGCATTAAAATGCTATGTTACGACAACCCCCCCACCCGAGATATAATCTTTTGACCCCTCCGCGAATAACAATTCTTAACGTCGGAGTTGAGTCAACCAACAAAGAATTGAATTGGATAAATCTATTAATTTTCAATTTTAATCGCAGCCACCTCTCTCACCCTTTTGACCCTGCTTGGCGGTGACTGTTAGACAACTTAATAATATGACAACAAACTGCGGTGGTGACAGTATGTCGAATCAAATGAAAAATGTTTGCGTGCCGAAACCATATTTAAAATTTTAAAACTGACAAAATTCAAAATTTCAACCACAATGGCGTCATCCAATCAGGAGCCGGTCACAAAGACGCAAATTTGATTCAAAGAATTTCAGACTTGTAAATTTACAGTATCACAAATATTATTGGTTGAAAAGCGTGCGAGTTTATATTTGGGAACACAGAGCTTAGGCTTAGCAATTGGGGCCAATCAAGGGGCGGAGCAGTATTATAAGCATACTCCTAAGTTTAAGCCTAAAGCCTAAGCCAAGCAAGAAAATTAGTCTAAAGCTTTTAAGCTTACTTTCTTGTAGTTCCACAGAAAAATGTTCCGCCGCTGATCTTTACATGGGCCGCATTTGCCAAAGATGGTTCAATTTCAACGTCGGCTATTGGTTGAACTTAGGGTTAAACATGTTTATTTTGTAAATATTCGGTAGCATAATGTCTTTGAATTGGTACTATACAGGTGCAATAAGTTTAATAAATATTTACAAATTCCGGTATTAATATCTTGGGCCAATGTAAAGAAGGGTCTGAACAGCAATATAAGCATATTTCTAAGCCTACGCCTAAGCCAAGCGAAAAAATTAGTCTAAACCTTAAGCTTACTCAATTCTACCCACAGAAAAAGGTTTCCCTGTATAAATTTGAAAATTTTTTTAAAAAGATAACAAATGAATTTTAGATGTTTTTTGCAAAAATTTCAAATCATGCAAGTTGAATTTCAAAAAGTTGCAAATTTGAATAAAGCTTAAATGATAGAGCGAAAAATGGCAACAGTTTCATAGTATCGCAATTTAGACCGTATTACTAAAATGATATAAAAACATTGCTGAGACAACAATTAATAATGTTTACGTTCAAAATTTGGAAATAATTTTCAACTATAAAATCTCAACGCAAGTTCAACTCGACGTTGGCCTGGACGACGCTAAACAACGGCACCTTGTCGCTGTTTTCAACTCGGCATTGTACAGTAATCTGTCTCTAGTTTATTAATTACATTTCATATTAATCGCTTTAAATTCGGACTTTAAATTTTAATTGGTTGACTTCTGAACAAGAGTTATATAAGTCGCCACAATGTGGCCTACGGCTGGTTTGAACAATTCTGTTGAACGGCCATATAAATCGCGTTTAAAGTAAACGATAAGAAGTTGATTGGTTAAATTACTGCCCGTATTCTCAAATGTGACTAGCATCTGTCACTAGGTTAGGTGCTACGCATATTTGAGAATACGGGCCCAGGCTTTAAGTATGCCGTAAGCCAATCTGCTATTCAGGCTAATTACCAATTGGCCTAGGCCAATCTGCTATTGGAAGCAAATAGCAGTTTGGCTTAGGCCAAATGCGATTGTAAGATGTACCAAAATTGGTTAACGGTGTTGCGTTTGACAAAACAATCAAATCTGATTGGTCCATAAGTTTAATAGCAGTTTAGCCTAGGCGATACGAGTATTACGCAAAATAGCAGTTTGAACTATGTCAATAGTTGACTGGCCTGAATACCCGATTGGCATCGGCGGAATTGCGATTATAAGCGACATCTTTTGCGTTCAGGATTATAAAAAGTTGTGAGTTTGGGAATTTCAAGTTTTAAAATTGACTTTTACACCCTGTTGAATTTCAATCGAAATAAGCTGGGAAGCTGCGATTTTGAGAAATTAGAATTATGGAACCTTTTTCGCGTCAGCGCTGCGACTTTGGCAACTTGGAGGAAACTGATATTTTGGGAAATTTTATTCGGGAAATTGAAAGTTTGTTTGCTGCCTTTTTGCGAAAATTTTTTTTCAAATATGTTCATATATTATAGTGTTTGTTGTAAAAGTTAACAGACCTTTTTTGTGCAACCCATATCAACAGCATTGTATGATAAAACGTTTTAGTTGAAAAACAAATATTAAAAGTTAAGTCGAACTCAACCCAAAATAAAAAGATTTTCAAGTCAAAGTTTCAGTTGTTTTCTGCCTGAAAAATATAATTGAATGTTACACAATATAGAAACAATATGCTTTTCAAACTGAAATAATAAACTCAGATTTGCAGTTACAAGACCTATCACCCACGAACAATAAACAAATACAATACGGAGGCAGTGGTTATTGCTGTTCCGGTTTAAAATCCGGCAAAAACCGATATCAGCATCAGGCCGCTGTTCTATCTAAAACCTGAAACTGAAATTTATAGCTTACCGAAACTTGAACAGTTTGAGTAAACTTTAAAAAGCTGGACGTCTAACTAAACCAGAATTGTAAGATTAACTGCAGATCAACCTATTTCTAAGTTTAATACGAGTTTAAGCTAAACTCATTTTTGGTTTAAGTAACAATTGCAGCTTAGAAATTGTTAAACGAATTTAAGAATAAACCCACCTGCTTGTTTAGTTAATCTAGACAGTTAGTGTAATGCTACTGGGTTAGCTTAAGTTTAGATCAAGTTAAAGATTTAGATATGTATGATAAAAATCTACCGGATACCGGATATTACCGGTTGATGTCCTGCCTATCATAAAACTGCTTTTTACAATGGGACATATTACCACATTCTACTGCGATTGTATTTTAGGGCAAAATAAGACGGACAAATTGTTCACATTAAAGTATCAAACATCCAAATTGATATTAACTATAGTACACGTAGTTGCACACATGTGCAGCTGGGCTAAGCCTTTTCCGGTCCAAGACTACTTTGTTGCCTGAGCCCATAGTATTTAAGTGAACGAAGTGAAAACTTTTTTGAAAAGCTGTAATGCTTTTCAGATATATAAACACATCCGAAACAAAACGTATTCTCAACGCATATACTCTTAATTTGCATACGTAACGTAAACTTTTGCGCAAGGCATAACAGCGTACAATTTTCAACACTATATCCGGTTAGTATCTAGTTCCGGTAAAAATTTACTATCCAGTTCCGGTAGCGGCTATATTAACATCTCATTGGCTATGAATGCTACGTACAAATAGAAGATTGGATGATTTTACAAGTTTTGCAACGAATCAGATTGCAAGATAACACTTTAACCAATGACTACGAACTGCATATCGAATGCAAAATTAGCAATTACCGTTTCGTTCATATATCGCACATAAAGGTCGAGTGCAGTCGCTGGATTTAGGGTTACATCTTGACCCAGTACCCATTGGTTCATTGTATCGTTCCACGCCCAAAGTCGTCCGTCTGGATAGCCGTGAAGGGCCATTAAGGCTTCGTCATCGTACGGAATCGACATAAACGGTGGCCGATGTACCTGAAACAGAAAAAATAGTGAAGTTTACTTGCGTCACCACATCCGGTTCCGTTGAAACGTAGTTGGATATATTCAACCACGGGCAGTGTCGGAGCAGATAGGGATGGGGGCACCTCCCAAACTCCAGGGTGGGGGGGGCGTAAAGTCGCGAACGAAGCGAGCGAGAAGACAGATACATTTCAAAATTACGGCGGTTTTTGTTTCAGCCGGTTAGGGTGGCAGTTCCGTTAGGAGTGGGCCCCCCAAATGGGGGGTACGGGGGTAGCTGCTCTGGCCATGACCACAGGGTGTCATCTTTGGTTTGACAAAACGGAGCAGTGGAAAATATAAACTTGAGCTTTATGAAATTGCTTCACTCAACGCCGAAGCTGCAAACGTTAACTGTATCGCAGACCAAATCGTTTGGCACATCCTCGGCTCTGACTCCGACAAAATTCGTTAATTTCCGGTTCCGGTATTTTGTTCTTCACCTCCGGTTGTACCCTGAACAATAGTTACAAACAGGTTTTTACTTTCGCAAATCCAGGATCGCTCATCGCTCCGGTTCGAACACAAAAGTATATTTCGCAATCGTTGACAATTTGGATCAAATGTTGACTGTATCCGGCTGGACAATGACGCATCATCGACGTCGAAATACACGACACAAATCCGCCAAAAGGAATTGAAAATTCAGTGTCGAGCTCATAATCGCGACTCAAGCACAAGTGGATTTTGTTTTTACCGGCACCCAAAGTATCAGTAAAAAATCGACCAGGACAGTTTTGGCCGTCAGTAAACGGATTCATACGAGCTTCCGTATAAACGCCACCAAATAAGTAACCAGATTGTTGCGAAACTTGCCTATCCGCGTTACACCAATACGACTAAAAATAACCAAATAAGCATTTGCAAAACATACACACAGCGCCTAAGCCTAAGCCTAAACCTAAGCCTAAGCATTGCAAAAATGAGTTCCTAAGCCTAAGCCTAAGCCTAAGTCTATGTCTAAGCCTAAGCCTAAGCGTTGTTAAAATGAGTTCCTAAGCCTAAGCCAAAGCCTAAGCCTAAGCCTAAGCGTTGCCAAAACGAGTTCCTAAGCAAGCTAGATTCAACAAAATTTCAAATCCAACGAAATATAGCACCGGTATAGCACTGCACAGCAACTAACCAGAAGTAAATCAGACAATGGCTGAGTTTCCAAAACCCTACTTAAGTAAGACTTAGTACTTGAAGTACGTGCTAAGCAGTTACTTAACCATTTTGTTGTTTTAAAACCGTACTAAAGTTAAGAAAAGTCTCACATTCGGCAATATTTGCATCCCATAATTAGCACAATGGTAATAGGTGATATACAGTTGGTACACAGTATTGAAAGTATTGACTCGGAGTTTCGAAGACAGAATTAAAATTTAAGCCGTATTCACACGTTCTAGTTTTTGTTGTGAGAACTTATAGCTGCGTATTACACGTGGAACTTGCAATTTTTCATCAGCCAATGAGAATGCGGATGCAATAAAATCACTTGCATGGTTATTCACACATGTCAACTAAATTCCTAGCTTTAATTTTTAATGCATTATTTGCAGCTGCATGTTTTTCGACCGGGATTTTGGACAAAACTTGCAAGCGCAAGTTGCAGCTGCAAGTTCTCGAACCAAAAACATGCACGTGTGAATAGGGTTTTAGATGTATACAACGTCATGTGAAATTAAAATTTTTCAAAACAATTTTGAAAGTACTTCAAAGTTGGTTAAAAACGTTTTTCTCACATCTCGAGAAATTTTGCAACGGAACATATTTCCGGTTCTGTTCTATTGTTCCCAGTGTATATGCTTTTCGATGTCATACCTGATAATGTACAGAATCAGTTGTGTACTGTGTATGACAAACGGTTCTATGACATTTTCCAAATATCCACAAATGGTGCCAACAACGATAAGCTTGATCTGAACATATTTGCACCGGATACGGAGCTGAACTAAAAATATTACCGAAAAAACCGAACCTCAGAGCGGAATTTGAAAAATGTACAAACTTTTAAAGCGTCCATAATTCCAGTGATGGACTTATTTGTTTTTCGCACGCTGGCTAAATTTAACAATCGTTAGCTGAAATGATCCATGTTACTTTGAGGGGCGTCCGGGTTTCTGGTGAGTCTATAAAATCGTAGGTTTAGATTCTAGAATATATTTTTTGCTTCAACGCTTAGGCTATTAAGGTTTAGGCTTAGGAATACGCTTAATGTACTGTTACGCTCCTTAAAAGTAACGTTGGCCGCTGAAATTATACCATCTTGTAATAAAATTTTGACTACGCACCAGCTGCAGTGTTAAAATTTTGCCAATGCAACAAAATTTTAATATTCCAACTGGGGCGTAGTCAAGATTGTATTACAGGATGTTATACAGAGTTTCAGCCAATGATTTTTAAACACTTTAGCCAAAATGCGGCGAGAAATAAGTCCACCATTGTAATTTTAAAGGCGCTTTTTGTACTCTTTCACATCCCTCTCTGACCCTCAAAGGCTTATATTTTCTCAGTATAATCAGACTATAAGCCTAAGCAAAAATACAGTCTAAAATCAAAGCTTAATTCTTGCAGTTTCGTTACAAAATAGGGCCCATGTAACGATCAGGGCCGGAACGTTTTTCTGTGGGACTAGAATAGAACAACCTTTAAGCTTTAGACTTATTTTTTTGTTCGCTTTGGCTTAGGCTTAAGAATATACTTATTCTTACTCTTAGACTTAGGCTTAGGCTTAGGAATATGCTTATGATACAGTACCACCCCGTGTTCTTTACATAGGCCGAAAATAGAACAGTCCCTAAAAAGTGCCATAAGCCGAAACATCGATAAAACCAAAATGTTACCTGGCATCAGCTTCAATTAACGGAACTGACACATAACCGTCGGGACACGACAGTTGACCAGATATGCCGTTAGTGACCACAAAATCGTCACAGCTTGAAGCGCGACCACTCAAAACTTTACACGTTTGATAAACACCGCCAAAGGTATAATTTGTATAGTCGGCGTGGCACGTTCCATCGTCCAAATTGGCCAAATATTTAAAATTTGGTGCCGATGGATCTGTACAGCCCGGAACCTAAAAAAGAATACTGAATCAACGCTACAGAAAACATTAATCAGTTCAGGAGTACGATTACACCACATAGGAGGTGTGTTTCGGGTCACAACCCCCCCTTGCGCGTTATGTATTTTGCAATACATATATATAAATGTGGCCAATGGACAGAACCAGTGCCGGAGCAGATAGGAGTCGGGGCTCGCCTAAAACTCCAGGGTGGGGGGCCTCAGAGTCGCGACAGAAGCGAGCGAGAACCCGTACGCATTTTAAAACTTCTGCGGTTTTTGTTTCAACCGGTTTGGGAGGGGCCCCACTTAGGGATTAGGGCCCCAAATGGCGCGTATGGGATGTGGCTGCTCTGGCCCTGTACAGAACAAAACGCGTAACATTATATGCATATTCTTAAACCTAAGCCAAGCCTAAGCGTAAGCCAAAGCACAAGAATGAGTTTACACCTAAGCTTAACGCCGAAGCAAAAAATTTAGTGTTACTCTATTGCTGTCCCACAGAAAAACGTTCCGCTCCTGAGCTTTACATGGCCTAAAATGCAATCTGATATACATTGTGCAATTTGTGTGCATGAGAGTTCACGGGAGAATATACGCTTTGCGCAGACATAATTGTGCTGTTAGAAACGTAATAGATTTTTAAACCAAAACTATACAATTAGTTTGCATCAAACTACGACAAGTTAGCGTAAATATTCAAGTCGTATGCCAAACTGCTATTCATGCCAATTACAAACTACAGGTACCTGTGAATTTGCTATTCAGAATAATTAGTTTAGCCAGCCCCGCGTAGCACGCAGAAATGCCTATAGAATTTAAGCCAATCTGATCGCTCTGAACAGAAATCTGGCAAAGGCGAATTAGCTATTGACCTGAATAGCTGTTTGGTCTCAAACTGTTCCACGCTCGTCACCAGATGGGTGCCAAGGGAACTCTGCCCCTCGTGCAAAACTTTTGGTCCTCGTCGAAATTTTTTAAACCTTTGTTGCAAGTCATCGAAAACCCTTGTATGCCCAGGCTGAACAAATGTTTAGCCCTGCCTAGCAAGATGAGCTGGCTACGGGGCCTGGAGTATTGTATACTGTAAAATGACTTACGGTATTTTCAGCGTAGTATTTGGCTACCCCTTCTTGTACCATTTGTTGAATGTTTACGACCATCGGCGCCGGTAACTCGGGGACATTGAGTTCTGTGATGTACCAGTAAATTGGATCTCCTGAAACAATCGAAAGGTAAATTTTCACACAGTCTCGTAACCCCCTCCCCAGCAACATAGATGGAGCGAAAACATTTCACAGAGGCTCATAAACAATATTGTACTGCGATGGCTGCTTTTATATAAGTAACCACAGATTTATACACTGCAAAAAATAGTTAGTCAAATTGACTGTCTCCGAAATAGGCTCTACGGGACTACACAACAACTGAGTAAAATTCGACTCCGCCAGAGTCAAACATGCGACTCAGTGAGTCGAATTTGACTTTGGCGGAGTCGAATTTGACTCTGGCGGAGTCGAATTTGACTCAGTCTTTATTGTCTCGTAACGCCTATTTCTGAGAAAGTCAATTTGACTCATCATTTTTTGCAGTGCATACAAGCGGACGTGGAAAAACCCGATCCGGCGCCCACAGCCAGTTTTGCTAGAGGTGAACCATAAGGTTATAAAATAATCTTGAATTTGCTAATTTTAACACAAAAATCTACTTTAAATTGTGAAAAAATGGTATTAATAATCTTGCTTTTTGATAAATTTCCTTACTCAAAGCTTGCAAAATTGTGCGACACCTTACAAAAAATTGAACTCATAGCTGGCCAAAGTTACTTTAACGGGCGTAACAGTAGATTAAGAGTATTCCTAAACCTAAGCCTAAGCATAAGCAAAAAAATGTAATCTAGAATCTAAACCTACTCTTTTATAGACACACCAGAAACCTGGACGCCTCTTACAGTAACATGGGCCACACAGCTGGTACAAAAGTACGAATAATTTTACTACCCAAATTGTCGGAACCTACGACAAAAATTGCACCACAGGCGGATGTTGAATTTCTGAGCGCGCCAGAGACAGACACCTGCGATTGCACCCTGCGATTAAGAATTGCCAAAATGTAACCCACAGATTCGGTCACAAAGTCTGAAAATTTTTTGTTTCTTGTTTCTTTTGTTTATTTTTATGTTTTTTTTCAAATTAATATGTCACAGTAGTATTTCAGTTATATCTGGATATTATTGAAATTCTAACTGTTTGAAGCAAAAAATTTCGCGAACAGGTTTACCTGAACGATCCAGTGCAACTAAGTCCGCAAGCGACAAATTGAACCAAGTTTTCGACGTTAAAATCGATGAGAAATCAGGGCCACCCAGTGCTTGTAAAACACTATAATACAAAAGCGTACCGTTCACTGTATATTATTATTTGAAACCGGAACCGGTACATTAACTCAGAATGAGTTGAAACACTCAGTCTGAGTTAGGACTACCAGAACTCAGAATTTTGAGTTGATTCAATTTATTTTGAGTTAATTCACCAACTCACTCAGAGTCAACTCAACTCACAATGAGTTAAGGTATACTGAAATTATAATTCAGAAATAACCAACTCGCTAGCTGAATCGATTAATCAACTCATTAGAATTTACAGTGTAAAATAACGAATATTGAAGTAGAAACGATTTGAAAGATGTTTCATTTTTTTGCCAATACAACTGATTTGTGCATATATTCGCTGGTGTTTAATACCAGGAATGAGACAAAAAATTGCGGATGCACTTAAATTTTTTAATATTTTGAAGGAATTTTGAAAATTTAAGTTTCAAATCGAATAATTGCAGCATTTCTTCTCCGAAGCCGAAACATCTTTGACCACAAGTGATTCTATATCGGCTTAATTTTGTTTCTGACTGAAGACAAGGGTGTAAAAATAGTATATAAAAATAAACGAAAACAACATAGTGATCAATTATGGAAGCTTAAACAGAAAACGGCTACTGAAGTATAAAAGTTTCAAAGATGTTATTTGTTTCTGCCAACGCAATTGAGGAATGCAATTGGTTAAAATTTTATTTTTATGTCGTATTTTAGAACTAATTTTTGAGTATAAAATAACAGAATTTCCCGTATTTCTGTATATAAATAGAAACGGAAACGGACACCACTTTTTAAAACGAGACCGAATATCCGGTGGAAACGGACACCACTTTTTAAAACGAGACGAAATATCCGGTGGAAACGGACACCACTTTTTAAAACGAGACGAAATATCCGGTGGAAACGGACACCACTTTTTAAAACGAGACGAAATATCCGGTGGAAACGGACACCACTTTTTAAAACGAGACGAAATATCCGGTGGAAACGGACACCACTTTTTAAAACGAGACGAAATATCCGGTGGAAACGGACACCACTTTTTAAAACGAGACGAAATATCCGGTTACCTCTTGTCTAAGACACACATTCTTGGCTTAATCTTTTCCTGCATAAATATTTTCTATTTCAGCAGCCACTTATTTTCAAGTTAGGATTCGAACACTCGTCTTGACGGGGTGGGAAGTGTTTACCATTACTACACTGTAAATTACAATGAGTTGATTAATCAATTCAGTTAGGGAGTTGGTTGTTGAGTTGATTATCACTTTGAGTTGAGTTGACACTGGGTGAGTTGGTTGATTAAAATGAATCGAATCAACTCAAAATTCTGAGTTCTGATAGTCCTAACTCAGACTGAGTGATTCAACTTATTCTGAGTTAAAACCAACTCACTGAAATTTACTGTGTACTCAGCGATAGGATCGACCTTATAACAGTTGATCCCAAGAAGGCACTTGCGTCTTGTATTTTGTGCTTACACATATGTGTAATAATTGTTAAACACTGCTGCGTTTGTTGTTTGTACAGTTTGCACTTTAGTTGTTCATAGTAAACTCGACCCATGTACAGAACAGGGCCGGATCGTTTTCCGCAGGGGCTATAGTACAGTCCAGCGGCGGATCCAGGATCTCAAAATGGGGAGGGGCAAAATTTCACAGGTAATAAACTTATTTTTGACCAACACACAAACCACGAACTATTGTCATAAAATTGACTTCTTTACGTTCGTTCAATTGAGATGAATCTCAAATGAAACTGACGCATCAACGCAATTTAGATCTAAACAACAGGGTGGCAACATAGGTTCTGATTTGGTTTCAAACAAGAACAAATTTAAAGTCTCGGATTCGGAAGCCAATAGAAATAAACAGGGTTGACAGCAATTAACACTCTAAAAAATTTTTGTCGAGATGCTGTTTAGGGGGCCACGGCCGGGGAGGCCCCCCATGGATCCGCCATAGGTAGAGTCAGTTTAAGCTTTACACAATTTTTTTGCATAGGCTTAGGCTTAGGAATATGCTTATACTACTCTTCCGGCCCTGTTCTATACATGGACCGTATCCCGGAAAGGGATAAGTTTTCTACAGACTCTGCTAACTATTAACATACCTATGTTTAGTGATTTTCTGGTACCGTTGCTGGTCAGTGGTGTTTACAGTACGGCCAGATTTAAAACTTAAATTGATTACAGAGAAAAATGAAAACGCCGCCGACGCTCGAGCCTGTTCCAAATCGGTAAATTCCGTATGAACCAGCGTCTGGTCGACGTAGTCTTGTTGAGAAACGATCGAACCAGCTTCAACACGAGTAACCAGATGAGTTCCAAAATCACGAACAATCAACTGTGATTGATATTTTGCCAAATTGGATTTGTTTTGACGCAACGAGTCACCCATTTCCAATATTCGAGCTCTGAAATATAAACAAACAATCGTGTAACAAAACGCTTGTGGTGCGTTGAAAATAGCGTTTTTATGTGAAACGCTGAAACGCGGTTACATAATAGCATTTTGATACGCAAGCAATTGATTTTAATTGAAAAAAGGTGTTTTGAAAGATGCTGTTTGAAATGCGAAAAGCGTTTAAAATACAGAACGTCCGCCACGAAACAAAACAGCCGTCAGGGGTATTTTTGATATGTCCCCGCTTTTCCTAAACCTTAAGACAAAAACATTTCAACATCATTACAATGAGCTTACGCTGTCCATTAGGTCAAATAATACGTTTTACATGAGTGTAAAAATTTTGCTCCTAGAAAAATTTTCAACCTTGTTTGTAAATCAACGAAATCCCTTCTGTGCCCCTCCTGAAAACTGATTAGCCCAGCCCAGTGAAGTGAGCTGGCTTCGGCCCTGCATGAGGTTCATACTCTCTCGACCTGAAATCATGTTTTCGCCTTTGCAAGGAATTTCCGTAAAAATTGCTTACTTGAAATCCGGAGCCAGTGGGGCGTCTGGTTCAGCGACAATTGAATACGCGTGCGTTTGAACTGTTGTTCGCATAATTGATGACGACGTTTCAAGCGTATCGCGTTTCGTTTGCTGATATCCGTTGCTGAGACTGCCCGAAATGTCTGACCGCTGCAAAATTATTATGCCGGCTAAACGACAGCGCCACCCTTAGGATAGCCTTGCCCCCCCCCAAAGTAGGTCCGAGGGAGGCCTTAATAATATGTTTCGCATCTCCATAATTGCGTGGTCTGCGAAAAAAATTAGTTTACCAACATGGGAGCACCTCAATGTTCACTATAATTTCGTGGTCTGCGAAAAAAAATTATTTTACCAATATGGGGGTCTCAAGGGTCGGGCTGTTAGTTGGAAACTTGGAGGGGGGGGCGATTCCGCCGGCACTGCTAAACATACGGTCACTAGGGTACAAATTTTGGCGTAAAAATAGAAGTAAAATTGCATAATTAGAGAAATGTTATTCGTGTTCATTGTTTACCTATGTTTCCGTTGTTCGAATTTTGCTTATTTGTTTTTTGTGTTTTTGTTACTTTTTCTATTTGTATTGTTTTTATGCAAAATTATAGTGTTCCTTGTCATTCCATTTTTTGGCGAAAATTGTCAATGCGTAAACCGAAGGTCCGTTTCCGGTAAAACGGGTGTCCGTTTCCGTACTGTTTTCTTTATAGAAATACCGGTAATTCTGTTATATATTTTTGTGCTCGTAGTTCGTTTATTTTGATCGCTATCTGTTTGTGTAATTTTTTGCGATCCGTTTACACCATCCAATCTCGTCCCATATTCTCAAATGCGTATAGCATCTATCAGTACCGAAAGGTTTTCAAATTGACAAACTTCCGCATAATTGCGAAACTCAAAATTGGCACAGACAAAGTACAATTCAAATACAAAAATATGCTTAATTTTAAACCTCATTTTTCATTGTTTCGAATTCTACACGACCAATCACTAACTGGTGATAGGTGCTACACGCATTTGAGAATATACGGACCCTTATGTCACGTACGTAAATCGAGCCACCAGCCTGGAAATTAATCGACTGGGTAGTTGAGTGAAAATAATCACGAAAATCTTTGTAAAAAGACGCGAATCGGTCAATGGATGACTTCTTCACCGGGATTACATCCACATAATCCGGTACGATATGCTTCCGGTCTGGACTCAAACGACACTTTTCGTACGAGTATACGTCAAGGACTGCAGCCATGGGTAAGTTTCGCAAATTGTCCCAACCTGAAGCACTAAACACTACTGTCGGAATTATCCAATACCGGAACCGGATAACGAAAAATACTTGTTACCGAAAAATTCATTTTAACGCTGTTTTTCGCTTTAAATGATGTAAACACACCATTTAGGATGCTAGAATCCTGAAACAAATGAAGTAGCTGGCAACATGTTATAAATTGTGGAGTATGGCACGTATTGAAAATTTTGACAATACACGCTCAGACAATCTTAGAAAAATAAGCATGAATAATATGCTAATTTTTCTTAAATTTTGGAATGTGAAAATGTTTCAATACCGAAAATACTGGAAAATCGCGGTGAAAAATTACTGAAATTCCGGTTGCGCCCTAATATACAATATACATACGTATATACATACATACAAATGCATATACAAATATATCATACGTTAGCTACTAGCCACATTGTATACAGTTTAGCTTAGGTTCGGCTAATTTTTTGAGTTCTTCAACTATTAAACAACAGGCTGGCTTGGACAGTGGTCACTACAGTAATCCCGTCCGTAACTGCGTACCAAATCCAGGGAACGACTGCAAATTTGATCCGTGAGAAATAATTTTTGAGTCAGGTGTCAAACCGCATTTGTCCGAAAGAGGCGGCACGGCCGAGACAACTTTGAAAATAGCCAAACTCTAAAAAATGTGAAATAAGCATCATTTAAAGCATAACTTGGTTATAATTGGCACTACGGACGTACTCAGCAGATATATGGGATTCTGCGGCGTCAAGAAACGCCATTTTTCCAGGATCACATATACGCCAGTCTGTGTATATTATTTAAGCCATTCTGATGTGTTTATCCACCACATATACATTGTGATTCTTTCATTGTCGCCGCTACCGTATTCCTGCTCCTTTTACTGATGCTGGCACATGGCAGCTTCGGACGAAACCAATCGGCGTTACGATACAAAAAAAGTTGTGCCTTCGGAGCAATTCTGGATAAGGATTGCGTTATTCACGCTTATTTGGCTGCTTTCATTCGTTGCTTGCGATTTTTCTTCATCGATTGCATCGAATTCTATGGACGCCCGTCTTTTTGAAGAAGCTACGGCGATCCTGGTTGGTACCTTCTGTAGTGACCCGAATAAGAAGGAGGCTGATATGGGAAACGGATTTCTATTGATTGGGAACCAAAATGGGAACCCCCTCTTACTACCCTTTCTTCTTATTCGGGTCACTACAGTAACCATGTAACCCTTCCCGCAAGCAGGAGTTGAGAACCTCGGATACCTTAGCCGCAGTGTTTATTAGAATACATTTCTATTGAATACATTCTATTTCAGCTGAGCTCTTGGGGTGAAGTTTCTGGTAAAAATCGGTCAGTGGTGGATCCATGGGGGGCCACGCCGGCCGTGGCCCCCAGCAGCATCTCGACAAAAATTATATATATAGAGAGAGTGTCAATTGCTGTTCTACGAAATAAAAATTGAAGTCTATAACCGCTAATGCTAAAACATTTTCCGAAAATAGCAGGCAGTTCCAACTCATTGAAAACCGAAACGGATGTTGTGAAGCTGATTGGATTTTCCTTTTTCAAAACTAAATTGGCTTCCGAATCCGAGCCTTTAAATAATTGAACGAACGTAAGAAAGTCAATTTTATGGCAATAGTTCGTGGTTTGTGTGTGGGTCAAAAATAAGTTTATTACTTGTGAAATTTTGGTCCCCCCATTTTGAGATCCTGGATCCGCCACTGAAATCGGTGTTCGTTTTGTTTGTTTCCATTATAAAAATGCTGGAAGTCTGTGCGTTTTTTACGCCCAAAATTAGTTATAAATCACGTATAATTATGCTACAGACACTTTGCAATTGTTCAATATGAAATAAAAAATTACAAAAATCCATCATAATCTTAATTTCACCGCATGCGCTATTTTTTCTTTGAAATTTCAGAAAACCCATTGAATATTTATATGCCTCAATTGTATTGGTACCCAAATTAAATATCTACATGCCTCTCAATAGTGTTGTCACAAACGCTATTTTTTCTTTGAAATTTCAGAAACCCCATTCAATATTTATATGCCTCAATTGTATTGGTACCCAAATTAAATATCTACATGCCTCTCAATAGTGTTGTCACAAACATCATTGAAACTTTTATACTTCAATTTTTGTTTTCCGTTTGCGTTATTTTGATCACTATCCGTTTCTGTTATTTTTACTATTGTTTACTCCCAAAATTTTCAACCATTTGCTAGTATTTTTCGCACTTTTGCACCGAATGTGAAATTTTTCAACAGCAAAGGTTGTTTGGGGTTGGATTTCAACACCTCTTGCATTCAATTATGCAATCTGTTGAACGCGTGCCGTTGTACCATTTAGAGTGTCGATAATTGTCGTTTGGGAAATTTGATACCATATCATTAGCTGATATTAACTTACCAGTAAAATTTGCAAAATCATTGTGTGGCAAAATTAATATTTAAATTCTCTAGAAACACGAGGTTTTACAGGCAAATAACTGTCCGAAACAACAAGGTGTACTGGTGATGCCTATAGTTTTAACGAAATCTGAAATATATACTTCCCTGTTGAAGCGCAATAATCGATATCACAGTGCAAAAATGGCGAGGCAAATTGACTCTCTCCGAAAGAGGCTCTACAGGACGACACAGAGTCGAATTAGGCTCGTTAATGCTCGCATAGACGGCATTTGCCGGTTCATATTCAATGCAACCTTATAACCACAGGTAGTGAATGTGCACTAGTTGATTTTACGCGTTGATAAGCGTTTTAAGCATTTGTGAATATAAAGGCCTCCTGAAACCAGCTCAAGAGCTAAAATTCCTAAGGCGAAGCTCAGAGTCTCAACCCAACATGCTCGGGGAACAACACGATTTCAGAGCGCCTGCCACCGGATTTCCAACAACTTCCAATAAGGTTTTACAACTAGTCAAGATGAGGGTGGGCTCCTAATTATTTTACTCGGCTGAGTCCCAGGAACCATCTTCTGGCACCACAGGCCCGGCTCGAAATCAAAAGTACAGACCCGAAATCCTTAACCATTAACTAATAGTGATTGGCGTCATAAACCAGTTTCTACCACAAAATCTTCTCGTGGTTATCAAAAACAATTAAGAAAATTTTTAGTGTATATTTTAGTCAACATCCGGTATCAAACGCGGCATCTTTTGATGATTTTGAATCCTGGCAGATAACAGTTTGACGCTAACGTATAAAATTTGACTTTTTCAACACTAAAATTTGACTAAAACCTGTGATTTATATGCTGAAAATAACAAATCTGATCGGCATTATGTAGAGAACTGTAAAACAGGGAAGTTAAGACCAAAACAACCACATTTTTCATTAATGCACGTTTTCGTACTACTGACCTATGTCAATACGGACTTATGTTAAGATCAGGGGCAGAACGTTTTTTGCAAAAAAATAACATAGTAAGCGTTAGACCAAGTTGTTGCTTTTAGTTTAGTTATAAGTTCATTCGTACGTTCAGGCTTAAGCATATTCTTACTACTGTTACGGCCCTGTTCTATACACTTGATCAGTACTATTGAGAATATGACAATATACAGTAGGTTTCTGCATTGTTCATAATTTTTGAAAAAGACATTAATACAAATCCATTTTATTTGAGTTAAATATTTTAAATATTTAAAAAATATTTCATTGCTTTCATCGAATATTAGCGCTTTCCTTTGATTTCATGGCTATCCTGAAAACAAAAGTGCCACAGATGACTAAGAAGTACGCTAGGGTACCAATTAAAATATAAATCGGTTGTATACCTTACCCCCTTAAGACAAACTGGACATTGTGAAGAAAATCAATCAACCTGTACCCGGGTTTAATTCCAAAACAAGTCACATTTGTTAATTTTATAAAGTTGCCGGTGCGAAGATTTTGAAATCTTATGACACATATACGGACTGGCTAAAACTATGACCGGAACTCCAATCTTTAGTAAAACCTTTGTGCTACAACGCTGAACTCCCGCAATTTTGAAGAGACTACAGCAGAATGGATGCTATCGTATCCCTCAAACCCACTGCAAGCAATTTTTTATTTTGAGGCAGCTAATATCTTTTCGAGTTTCACCCAGGCTCGTAGCTAAACTTGTCTTGCCAGTAGAAGGCGGGGGGTGGAATATGTTTGGGGCACGCAAGGATTTTACTCTGGACGAACAAGCAGGTTTTGAAAGTTTCAGGGTAATGTTTTTCTAAAACGGCTCAACCCCCATGGCCCTGGGTGAACTTTTTCTCTAAACGGCTAAGCCTCCCCTGGCTCTTATTTCTAACAGCTTCCCTGGCCTTCTGGGTACGAGCCCGAATACACCTAAAAACTACTAACCACCAATTGTAGTTGAAACTTGGTTATTTCTGCCAGTGATATCGTTTGAAACACGATTGTTAGTGCCACGAATTCGAGTGCTTGCCTGATTGTCAACACCAAAAATGTCCGTATTTGCTTGATTACCTGATCCAGTGATTTCAGTACCAGCAGTGTTGTCTAAAATAGCAAATAATCGCTAAACACATACCCCCAATTTGTTTAAAATAATTCAAGCCTTTTGTTTCAAAAATTCTGAATTCGCTGCTTTATTTCAGAAATTTCACCCACTCAAGGGTCCGCTATACATCGTGCAAGAACACAACACCAGGAGCGAAACGTGTTGCACGCTAAATAACGAAGCATTATAACTCTCGAAAAACCAAGAAATTTTAAAAATCAGTTTAAAATCAAATTGTCCGGAAGATTACACATATGACTATTAAAATCTCTTAAATTAGGTTTAAAATCAGTTTAACCAATCAAATTTTCCGGAAGAAATATCAGCCTGTTTAAAATCAGGTTTAAAATCTCTGAAAATTAGGCTGAAAATCAGTTTAACCAATCAAATTTTCCGGAAGAAATATCAGCCTGTTTAAAATCAGTTTAACCAATCAAATTGTCCGGAATAAATCAGCTTAATCTAAATTGTTCGGAAGATTACAAACCTAATCTGTTTCAATGCTAAAAATCCTTACAGCACATAAAACTAAATTTGACTGGTGTACATTACCATCAGGCTTAGGCTCTATCGTGGGCCTAAGCTTTAGAAAAAATTGTTACCCTAGCCAAAGGCCTAAACTTTGAATGTGGGTTAAATGTACCAATAAGAACCATAAATTGACTTACCAACACCAGTGACCGATTGACCAGCGGTATTGCCTGACCCTCTAATGTTGACTGCACCAGTGTTTCCTCGTCCTGTGAGTTGCTGTTGAACTACGTTATCCGAGTTGGATCCTAAAAACAGACTTTTATTCTAAAATGTCATTTTAAGCCGGAGTTTAGAATCCAAAACGCCAGTGGCGGGCTAATTTTCGCTAGCAATTCTAGAAGCATCGTTCCAAACTATCAGATGTGGTCTGACCAAAATTTTCGTTAAAGAACGGGTTTAACATTCAGTCGTATTTCTAGATCCAGAACCATGTTTTAAAGCTTGTATAAGTAAAATATTGTAACCTTATACATTTCAAGTTCAATATACCTTAAGGGTTGCGCTACACTTTATGACCGGACGCCGGCGTGTGGTAATTTTTAATAAAATTTTCCGCGGCATCTGGAGGCGCGCGCCGTCGTCCGACGGCCCGCGGCGAGCCTAGCGCAACTCTTAGGTTTAGAATTAGTTAGCAAGTTCTATTATAACATGGGCCAATTTAGAATTAGCTCTTAAACATGGGCCGAAATCAGTAATCAACCAACTTTAAATTAAGTTATTTACGTCGGCCCCATGGTAAAGAATAATCAAAGTTCAACCATGGCTCAGCAACTTACGCAAACACGACAATTCACAGTTGGCGACAACACTTGGCCGAGTGCACCCAAGTCTTGCAATAATATCATCACAGTTAGTAGCCAAATCTCGAAGTTGAGCTTCTTGCAAGAGCTGTTGACCTGAAAATTGAAGCTTAGACACAACCAGGAATGCGGAAACGATCAAAAACTGAAAAAAATTTAAAATTTAATATTTTGGAATTTTAACATATTACAAAAATTTTATTGTTTGTAGAGATTCTACCAAAATTAATCATTTTAAAATTTCAAAACAAACAAAATTTAATCAACAAAATTAAATCATTAATGTTTCAAAATTTCAAAACAAACAAAATTTAATCATTAATGTTTCAAAATTTCAAAGCAAACAAAATTTAATCATTAATGTTTCAAAATTTCAAAAACAAAATTTAATCATTAATGTTTCAAAATTTCAAAACAAACAAAATTTAATCATTAATGTTTCAAAATTTCAAAACAAACAAAATTTAATCATTAATGTTTCAAAATTTCAAAACAAACAAAATTTAATCATTAATGTTTCAAAATTTCAAAGCAAACAAAATTTAATCATTAATGTTTCAAAACTTCAAAGCAAACAAAATTTAATCATTAATGTTTCAAAATTTCAAAACAAACAAAATTTAATCATTAATGTTTCAAAATTTCAAAACAAACAAAATTTAATCATTAATGTTTCAAAATTTCAAAACAAACAAAATTTAATCATTAATGTTTCAAAATTTCAAAACAAACAAAATTTAATCATTAATGTTTCAAAATTTCAAAACAATATTGACATTTGATGAGACAAAATTTTTATGCATATGATGTCCCATATTACTTTAAGGGGCGTCCAGGTTTCTCTGGTGGTTCTACACTAGAGTAGGTTTAGACTCTAAATTACATTTTTTTTGCTTAGGCTTAGGCTTAAAAATACGGCTTAATCTAATGTTACGCCCCTAAAAGTAACATTGGACCATACGATTATGACCAAACAAATGTTAAACGTACATGTACAGGCACAGTTTGTTAGCATGAAAGCGTCAGAACACGTGAAAATGCCTCGCGCCAAGAGAAACCGACACGAGTCTGGATCATCGACATCCCGAAGTCGACATACGGCATCTGAAAACGAATCCTCACGAAGCAAGGGCCTCCCCCAACAAGGGGTATTGGTGGGCCGTGAACCCAGTAAATTTAGCACTCGGCCTAAAAGTACACACTCTTAAAATTGCCAGCTAAAAGTACAGACCTTTAATTGCAATTGTAGCGAACCACCAAAATCCAGTGCCCTATAGTCAGACTCGGCTCCGCTGAGGACTAACCACTGACACGGAATTATATTCCGCCCGTGTCACGAAGTATTTGAAATGTCCAGATTTTTTACAAGTCATTTGAGTGGCCAGTAGCAGTCAGATGAGACAATGCAGGACACTGAGGTTTACACAATGAAAAGTTAATATTTACTTTATCAACTAAATCTATAACGTTCCGTATGTAACTTAAGTCTAAGCCTAAAACAAGCGCTAGCCTAGCACGCTTTAACCTAAGCTTACTTGAATTTCAACTGTATCCCAGTTGACAAACAATCCGTAGCATCTCCAACATGCTTACCTCCTGCGATGTTAATACTACCGGTATTTCCGGTTCCGGTTAGTCTGGTGTCAGCCGAATTGAAATCTCCCCGGACTCTGGTTCCAGCTGTGTTATCGGTGCCTTCAATATCTGTGTTGACAGTGTTAAAAACACCTTCGACATCGGTCGCCGCAACATTTCCATCATCTGAAATTAAATAAATCGAGGTAATATCAAACGAAACCGAATACAGATAGTGAAAATTCCGGAAACAAATAGCCAAATCAGAAACGGACCATAAGAATACATCGAAAAAAACGCATACAAAAATACCAAAACCGGAAACGGATGGTGAATATACCGGAAACCGAAGCCGATTTGAAAACACCCGAAAGTTACTTTGAAGATATAGGCATCGGATATTCGGTTAAATATCCGACAAAAATTGCCGGATATTCGGATATGATAGAATACCAAATGCCCAATCAGTGATGACCACGCTGAAGATCGGGGTGTTATTGGTTACATTTGGATATAGCACCATTCGCCAGCTCATCAGATTGAAAAGAAACCTTTTACCAACAGCCAATTGAAAACAACTTGGGTTTATGTTACTTTTAGGGCCGTCCCGGTTTCTGGTGGGTCTGAAAAGAAGTAGGCTTTGATTACAGACTCGGGACTACATTTGTTGCTTAGGCTTAGGAATATACTTTTTCAACGCTTAGGCCTTGGAATATCAGATGTTACGACTCTGAATGTATCAACACTGGCCGAAATTTGCATGATTGTGTAACTCAAAGCGATAGCTAAACATTACGGGCAATGGTAACCTAAGCTCGTATTCTCAAATGTGTATAGCACCTATTACCAGTTGGTGATAGGCGTTGTAACTTTCGAACCCGGCAATGTTCCAGAGTCATATATTCTTGCCTACTCTAAATATTCTTAATCCACACGGGCATCCCTTCGAAAGCTTCAAACCCACCTTCACTGTGTTGAACTTACTCGGTCGGCGACTCCGTCCACAAACAGATCCAATGATAACCAGCAAACACAACAGTGTAATTTCGCAAACTTTCGCCATTTTCGCGTCAAACCAAACTTTATAAGCTAACAACAATAGTCTTGAAACCAAAGTCTGCGCTTGAAAGAACCAAACCAAATCAACGCTAACGCTGAATTTATGTGAGGCTAAGATTTATAGCTAAACGGTTTACCGTTCAAAATTAGCATATTTTAATTGTTAATAAGCAATATATTTAAAAATACCGGTACGGTATGCAAAATACGACATGAAATGTTGCTAGCATGAACCAGCCTCAGATCAAGTTTTATCAACTGTACAATGATATATATTATATATATGTATATATAATATATAATATATATTATATATACATATATAATATATTATATATATTATATATACATATATAATATATTATATATAAACATATATATAAGTATATATTTCTATATGTATATATACAATAAAAAACTTTTTGCATGGCATTAAATAATTTAAGCAAACAGTTTAAAAGTTGTACTGAAATTATACCGACTATGAATGCGGACCGCAGCCAAGACCGCCAATGAGGCTCAATCCCCCTTGGAAAGTTTCCTTCACCCGACTCATCTTATAAGAGGGAGGGCAGTTTTGACCATGGTTACATAAAATCTCCATATGGGATTCAAGAGTTTTCTGCCGCATTATTATTAGGTTGCACTGGTTGCAAATCTGGTCGATTCAAACTTCGCATGAAAACAGCGCGATTTTAACAAACGGTTTCTGTCAGGGTGTAACCGGATATTCATTTCCGTTTTCTATTTGCGGTAAAAATCTGTGTCTGTTTCCGTTTTCGATACAGAATTGCCGGAAATTAACGTTAACGTGCAAATGTGTAAAATGATATAGAAATCGCAGAAATTCAGCTAAAAAACTTAGGGGCATTCGTCATGTTTTCTTTGAAATTTTGGAACGCCTGGCGAATATTTGCACTCCACAATATCGTTGGCAGTAAAATAAAACCTCTTTCAAATTTCTATACTTCAACATCCGTTTTCTGTTTCCGTTATTCACTACTCGTTTCCGTTATTTTTACAATTCGTTTACACCCTGGTTTCTGTAGTTTCTGAGTTGATGCACTGTAAATTGCAGTGAGTTGATTTTAACTCAGAGTGAGTTAAATTACTCAATCTGAGTTAGGCCTATCAGAACACAGATTTGTGAGTTGATTCAACTCTATCTTAGTTAACTGATCAACTCACCCGGAATCATATCAACAAAGAGTGAAAATCAGTTCAACTCAGAGTGAGTTAATTCTTATTGTTATTAACTCAGAAATAACTAACTCACTAGCTGAGTTGATTATTTAACTCATTGGAATTTACAGTGTGCGAGTAGCGCATTTTATACTTTTTCATACGTTGAATATAAGTCTCACGTATAGGTTTAGGTGTAGGTGGTAAACCTATTCCTGAAAGATAAACCCACTTTTGCGTTTAATTATCCATGTTGTTGCGCTCAATTTGAGATATGCAATTTGTACAGTTCGCTTGTTTGGCCCATGCAAACATCAGGGGCGGAACGTTTTTGTGTGGAACTACAAAAGAGTCTTAGGTTTAGGACTATGCTCATTAATACGCTTAGGCTTAGACTTTGGCTTAGGCTTAGGAATATGCTCATTCTGACGTTTAGGCTTAGGCTTAGGCTTAGGCTTAGGCTTACATTTAGGCTTAGGAATATGCTTATAATACTGTTCCGCGCATGTTCTTTACATTGGCCGTTTGTTGGAAAACCTATGTTTTATTAAATAACTGAAGATAGGTACTATACACAGCTGAGAATACGAACCCTTTAAGGGTATAATTTTTTGGGGAAGTTATAAAGCACTACTATACATGGTGAAATTGCAATTTTTTTGTTGTATCTTTTAATTTTATCACTGCTAAATTTTAAAGCTTCAGAAGTCGCAAGCTAAACAAATTTAAATGTGAAGTTTGAATTTAAAAACCAAACGTTTGAATTCTTGCTCGCTTCGCTCGCGAAAGGTTGTGTCAATCAAGTGCTCATGTGGCGGATGAGAAACGATCAGTATTGCGAACCATGTATTAAAGATCAGAGGCGGAACGTTTGTCTGCGGGACTGCTATAAAGGGTTAAACTTTACTTTCAGAAGGTCGTGATATTTTGCCCCACCGGAGGCAATCCTATTACGATTCGTTTACGGACTGTTATGTTTCGAGTCACGAAGTGTTAGTTGGACCCAACTATATATTCTTTTACTTTGCGCAGAACTGACTTGCTCTGAAACATTTCTGCTGCTCGTCATGTTCGTTAATCATTCTTGTTTCTGCGTTCAATCTATATATTAAAGCTGGAACGCCCCACATACGTATTTTAGGCAACTTTCCAGATTAATACTTTGCTTACAATTTAAAACACAAACGTAATTGTTCTATGAACAGAAAGTATACGTGAATATGTTTGTGTACTCTGTAACTTTTGCGTATTGCGCAAAACCGGCTGCCTAGTAAAGTTTATATACCGGTCGTCTAAGCGTCAGTTACGAATTTCTGCAGTATAAGCTATTGTTGTGCTCTTGCCTCTTTACGACCTATAATTAGGTCTTCTGAACGCTATCCAGTAATAGACTCCAATTGGGAATACGGTATCCTAATGACTGAGACCACAAATGGATACCCGCGAGTTCAATTTACGCGTTTAGGTATTAATTCAGCGAAACCTAACTTCAAAATTTGAATTTCATCTGAAGGATAATTCAGAGCGTGTCAAGTTAGAAAAATTCAGATATTGGTGGGGAGGGGGTGGTTTCGAGGATATATTATTCAATTTACAATAGCAGTTGCCCCGATTTCACCTAATTTCTTACTAAACCCTGTTTGTTTCGTTGTATCCCGTTATTTTCATTAAAATCGACTATGACACAGTGGTATCGCTTTTGGTCACATCACAGCTACACTGTAAACTCCAGTGAGTTAACTAATCAACTCAATTAGCGAGTTAGTTGTTTGTGAATTAATATTTGTCAACATTAACTCAATCTGAGTTGAATGGATTTTGGCCGACTTGATTAACTAACTCTGAATATTAGTTAAAATGAATCACAATTCTGAGTATTAATAGTCCTAACTCAAACTGAGTGACACAACTCTTCTGAGTTAAAATCGACTTACTTAAATTTACAGTGTACTGCAATGGCTTGTTGCAGAATTGTGGCAAATTCACGTTTAATGCAAGTGAAGCCTTTGACAAAATTTTATATTTGGTCATGTTTGGTAAAAATTGAAACGTTTTTAGCAATTGTATAGAAAACCATAAATTGTACGGCCATGAAAACATCAAAATCGAATTCTACATGTAAAATGACCGGTAGATAAATAGTTTTTTAAACGAACATTTTGTCAAATTTTTTTTCAGCGTTTCACACGCAATATTCGCATGAAACTATCTTTTAAACTCACACCAGTTTACGGATGTTGGCCACCACTTCAAACGGTTATAATGGAAATTGGTCAGCATCGACAACGCTTTCGTTCGGTCAAGAGGACGCAACTTCAGAACGACCATCGCAAATATATCAACGTTATAAATGGCAAAATTTGCGGTGGAACGAGGCGGCAGAGTCTTCGAATCTTCTTACCAGTAAGTTGTTCTTGGAATCGTTTTGAATGAAAATAATAGCATTTATGAATACAAACAGTGTCACGAGAGCTGCTACACTGTAAATTCCGATGAGTTGATTAATCCAATCAAATAAAGAATTAGTTATTTCGGGTTTAACAACAGGAGACATTAACTCGCTCTGAGCTGATTAAATTTTGGGTTAGTTGATTAATCAACTGGCAATGAGTAATAAATCAGTTCAAAATTGTGAATTCTAAAAGACCGAATTCAGAGCTAAGGCCTCTGAGTAGACTCAACTCATTCTGAGCAAAAATCAACTCACTGAAATTTACAGTGGTACATATTTGAACACCTTTGTTCTAATTCCAATTACGAGTGTCATCGGTTAATGATTCGTGACAAGGCGTTAGGATAGGACTTTATTTCGGATGCCGATAATTTTCTTTAGAAGTTTGCTGCGATCGAGCGTACGAGCAGCAAATAATTTAGCCAATGTAAAGAACAGGAGCGGAACAGTATTATAAGCATGTTCCTAAGCCTAAACCTAAGTGTAAACCTAAACCTAAGCGTACGAATGAGCGTATTCCTAAACCTAAGTCTTAAGCAAAGCAAAAAAATTTGTCTAAAGCTTAAGCTTACTGTATTCTAGTCCCACAGAAAAACGTTCCGCCCCTGATCTTTACATGGGCCAATAACTTTTAGACCTCTGCAGATATTAGAATTGTTCAGCGTGTAAAAGTGCAAGTTTTTCTAAAAATATCGGGGCATATAACCTCTTGTATACGCCCCTGGTTCGCGATATTTCATCGAAACAATATTCCAAGGCACCAATACCTTTAAAACTGATTGGATAGATGTCCATAATCAGCGCATGTGTGTTTGGATTTTAAAAACCAAAAAAACAGGGTACACACCAGTTTAACTTATATCTCAATGATATCATCAACTGGTTATATCACAGAAATAGGTTATATTAATAATTATTTTTAGATTGGTTGAAATAAGTACACGGCCAAAAATGATGAGTCAAATTGACTCCATCCGAAACAGGTTCAATGGGACTACAGAAACTGAGTCAAATTCGACTCTGCCAGAGTCAAACGTGCGACTAAATGAGTCGAATTTGTCTCTGGCGAAGTCGAATTTGACTCACAGTTTTTGTGTAGTTCGGTAGAGCCTATTTTGGAGAGAGTCAATTTGACTCACCATTTTTTGCAGTGTATTGTTAAGATGAACGCATGCATTGATCCTAAATATACGTTGGCGACAAATGTTTACAAGGACCGAAAAATATTGCCCAAGTATTGTGTAATATTATTGCTGTTTTGTGTAGGCATCTGACCTTTGGTTTTCAGTGCAAAATGTGATTGTATTGGCCCCAAAGCTAAATTTAGAGAGAATTTTATTTTTTTTTTGTTGAACTAGCACTGTATTAATTTTACACCCAACGACGTTTTCGTATTGATAAATGCAGTTGCCTTTAACAACCCAACACGAACAATTAATTTGTGAGTACATATATGGATTAAAATATCAGGCCAATGCATAGAACAGGTCATTCTTGAGCCTTAGCCCAAGCCTACGCGTAAAGAATGAGCTTATGCTTAAACCTAAGCCTAAACTTGAGCGTAAAGAATGAGCTGACGCTAAGCTTAAGCCTACGCGTAAAAAATGAGCTTATACCTAAGCCTATTAAGCCTACCTTGAGCAAAACCATTGGACTAAACTCAAGGTTAGTCTGTCGCAATCCCGCACAAAAACCGTTCCGCACCTGATCTTTACATGGGTCCAAAATTCAAATGAGCAGATGCAGGTATATAGGTAAATATTGTTTTCAATACGTAAAAACAGTGATTCATGGGCTGAAAAACGCACTCACTGTAAATTCCAATGAGTTGATTAATCAATTCACCTAGCGAGTTGGTTATTTCTGCAGTAAACATTAACTCACTCTCAGTTGAGTTGATTCCCACCGTGAATTGATTTGATTTTGGCCGAGTTGATGAATTAACTCAGAACAAATTGAATCAACTCAAAATTCTGACTTCTGACAGTCCTAACTTTAGATTGCACGATTCAACTCATTCTGAATTAAAATCAACTCACTGAAATTTACAGTGTATCAGCAGCAACAAGAGTGTTTTCGTAAATGTTCCGCAATGTTTCTGTATCATTGCGTTAATTCGTTCAATTTTAGTCGAAACCCAAGTTGCCATTTTGAAACGTCCGATCGTTGTCACTAATTCTGTTTTTGCGTCAAATTACTGTTTACACTTTTGCTAATGAACATTCAATTAACACCCCAATTACTTAATTGCTTTTAAGATATTAATTGAACACAAAAAGCTGCGTGCGGGTAAATGTGAAAAGCGATGACATTTTCATATCGTTCTATTGTTTACCTTGTTTAGACCTACAATAACTCGTTTTTATATTGAAAATGTTTTTCTAATATTGGCATTCAATACGCAACGTGCGCGTGAACTAAGATGGTGCATGTATAATGCGGCACTCGGAAGATATGCCAGCTTGCAGCAATTTTAAAATATTTTAAGTAAATCTGCATTACTCGTTGCGATGCAGGGGTGCGAATACTTGTAATAAAGCGAATCCGAATAACACGTAATTTAAACTTATGGCCTCCTTACGGATAGTGCTCATAAAAGTGTGGATGCTTACATTTGTGCAGAATGAATTTTTTTCTTAAAGTACAATCGATTAGCCCTTTTGAACAATTTTAGAAAATGGTAATTCTTAGAATTTAAACACACTCGAAAGCTCCTGAGAAGTCAAAATAGTAGGTTTTTATGAAATTTCGAGAATTTATCGAGGAAAATTTTGTTTTGAAACTAAGGGATTCGGGTCAAATTTTTCGTGAATTTTATTTGCAAAAATTGCTGAGAAATCCTTGGTTAATCACGAGATCAATGGTATGCGCAGAATCTGTTAAGATTCCATAGTTTTTCGTCTATTAATTAACCTTCAAAATAGCGGGTATATAAGCGCTTGGCAATAGTCGTCGGGGGGGCGAAGGTATTTGGGGAAGTGCTGTTGGATTGTATCGAGGTTATACTAGTGCCGGTTTGCTTGAATATCTGTACTTGATTACGCGGTTGTTAAAGTTCACTGGTTTTAATTTTACTTGTAAGAGGCGCTTTTGATCCGGCATATTTAGAGAATAGTGTGTGTTTGAGTAATTACTAAGTGATTTGAATTGACGAAACGCGAGTAACGCGTGTGTATTTTGTACTGAAATTTTGGGTGCGCGTTTCGAAGCGAAATTTTGGCGTATAGTTAATCTGTTAAAGTTTGCAACAGTAATTTTTTTGTTGATATACCTAGAGAGTAGGTATAGCCGAGTGATTTACTTGCGAGACGCGCAGATTTTGAGTTGTGTACGAACAGTTCTGGTCCTGTAAAGGTACCATATCTGTCTATTTTATTTTCAAAGAGAACGGAATCGTGGATTCGAGAGAAATTACGTGATATTGGTCTAGTGTTTGCGTGAAACAAACATACTAATTAATTTCTGGGAACCTGTTGCTACTGGGCTGAACTAAAAATCTGATTGAAGTTTCACAGTAACTTGGAAGAAATTTTTGGTGTTATTTGTCCAGGAATTGAAATTGTCGATCAACAGTGGTTTTATTGATCTATTAGTAATACTGCCTGTAAGGGAATCGTATATTTTCGTTCCATTATTTCATTTTGGGGTCACAGTGGTACGCATTAATTTTGCGTCAAAAGGTTTGCGATATTCATAAAAGTTCTAGAGTGTGTACGTATTCTATTTTGGGCGTGGGAGTATTGACTTTAATTGATTTGTCGAGTGCACTGTGATATTTTTTGTGAGAAATATTGCGTTTTCCCTGCGTTGGTAACCACGAACTTAGGAAGGTGTTCCCCGGAGTGCCGACCGAATTGACTTGCAATTAAGTTCGCTGTGTTACAATACAATGTATAAATTTCAGTGAGTTGATTAATTAACTCAAATTAGCGAGTTAAATTTTTCTGAGTTAATTTCAGATATTAACTCACTCTGAGTTGATTAAGTTCCAGTGAGTTGCTTAATTAATCAGAATGTGAGTTTTTGAGTTGGTTACGGGGAACATTAGTTCACTTTGGGCTACCCTTAGCTGCACTGAAAATTTGGATGAGTTAAAGTTATCAGGATCTGAGTTATACTTTTTGTGCCAAATTTGACACAGGCGTATAGAACCCAGAGTTAAGTTGAACGGTTTAGTTAAATTTTGTCAAGTTGAGATGAATTCAAACTCGATTATGAATTATGTTGTAAACAGTTAACAAAATTAAAAAGTTCAAAATTAATTTCTTTCAGTTCAAATTTGAGTTCAAAGTTTATTTCATCCGAGAAAAAACAAGAATCATGGCAAATGAAACAAATGCATTATTGCACACATGAGGGGAAAGTATATTGCTCTCTAATAGACTCACCTTTTATGATTACATACCACACCTGCAAAGCCTACACTGTAAATTCCAGTGAGTTAATTAATCAATTCAGACGGAAACTTAGTTATTTTCTGAGTTAATAACAGTAAACTTTAACTCACGTTGAGTTCAGTTGATTTTCGATGAGTTGAGTTGACTCCGCGGGAGTTGATTAATTAATTCAGAATGAGTTGAACCAACTCAGAATTGTAAGTCCTGATAGTCCTAACTCAGATTGAGTGATTCAATTCATTCCGAGTTAACCCTTTCTCACATGAATATTTTCAATTTCATATGAGATGCAATTTCAAGGTAAGATTAAATCCCCAGTCTCTCGGGAGGAAGCGTTTACGATGACCCCTCAGCTATAGGAGCTGAAGCTCGAGTCCGAGACGGCTTGCACGTTTTGTAGAGATTTTGCACTGCAGTTGCAAATGTTAAACACTGCTCACAGAATCTGTGTTGCTCATATATTACTTGTATTAGTTGCTCGTAGTATACTCTATGAGTTAAAGGGTTAAAATCAACTCACTGTAAGTTACAGTGTATGAACATTATAGATGTACTGGGATAAACTTCTGTGTCTCAACTGGACGCTCTACTGCATTAAGGCCCAGCAGTTTATCATTGTAAGAACTGTGATCTGGGATGGTCATTGGGTGAAATGAAGAAACTTGAACGAGTTCGTAAATCAGAGCAAGTGTTTTGTCAAGGGATGGGATCCTTGGACGCGGATCCTGCTATGCAAATGCCTTCAGGTCTTAGTCGAATTGATATTGCAACACTTATTCTGGAAACGGTGAAAACCATACTGCCTGATCTGGTTTGTGAGGTAATGCAGAAATGACAATCGGTGATTGCAAAACATACAATGGAGCTAATCGGGAAGTTAATATGGAGACGCAGTCCAAGAAGCTAAATCCAGTTTTGGATGGATCGGCAGAAGGGGATGAGCCAAACGAATTGTGGTTAGTGTTATAGATTTTAGTACGAGCGGTTTCTTAAGATATTTCTGAAATTATGCCAGAGGATGTTACTGAAGTATTTAGGGATGGACGGTACAGGCAGGATGGGAAGCCTAGGATCACGAAAGTAAAATTCAAAAATTTTCAACCAAAATGGTTTTTTGCGTGGTTTTCGCAGAGCACGGCCTAAATGCCCGACTCTAATCACAGCATATACCAGAATGGATATTGTGAGAAGTTCGTGATTTAGACTTAAGCC